>JAJPUD010000892.1:165699-208304 GCA_023553655.1 Myrmecobius fasciatus
TCAATTGGAGAGTGGCTGAATAAATTATGGTATATGAATGTTATGGAATATTATTGTTCTGTAAGAAATGACCAGCAAGATGATTTCAGAGAGGCTTGGAGAGACTTACATGAACTGATGCTGAGTGAAATGAGCAGAACCAGGAGATCATTATACACGGCAACAACAGTACTATATGACGATCAATTCTGATGGACATGGCTCTCTTCAACAATGAAATGTTTCAAACCACCTCCAAATGTTCACTGAAGAAAGCCATATACACCCAGAGAGAGGGATGCGAAATGTGGACCACAACATAACATTCTCATACTCCTTGATTGATGTTTGCTTACATTGTGTTTCCTTTATCTGATATATCGTTTGTGTAGATAAGATTTTTCTTGCACACCAATGATAAGTTTGGAAATATGTATACATATATTCGATTTGCCAATATTTTAACATAATTAACATGTAGTGGATATCCTGCCATCTAGGGGAGAGGTGGGGAGTTGGGGGGAAAAATTTGTAACGGAAAGCTATGTAAGGGTTATTGTTGAAGAATTACCCACACATATGTTATTCAAATAAAATAAAAATTAAAAAAAAAAACTTCAATGATCACTCCATTTGACAATATATGTAGCATTCTGCCCCTGGTAATCCCTCTCTGTCAAGGTGAGGTGATCCCTATCTTCTCAAGCACTTTTTACCTGAACTAGAGCAGCTGACCAGGATCAGTATCATTTTCTTTGGGATTTGCCTCCTTAACAATGACATGAAAACAAAGGAGAAATCCCTGATAGAAGATTTTAGAGAACCCTGGAATGGATTTCTTTGCTCTCAGCAGGTCTTGATATCTTGAGATAGTGTGAGACACCAATTTCTAATATAGAGATGGGGTCACCTTCTTGGGCATTTTGATATTACCTTCTGTGACCAAATGATCTGCCTGGGCCGGAGATGACCACAAGACTAAAACTGAGATTTGAGACCCACATAAAAACATCATCCAACCTGTTCAATGTTCATAAACCCCTAAAACTGATGGGCTTATGAACATGGAACAGGTGGGATGACGTTTTTGTGTGGGTCTCTAATCTCTGTGCTCCCTGTCTACAGGGACCTAACATCAAACACACCTGCAAGAGAGAACAAAGGGCTGATTAAAAACAACAGCAACAACAAATTGAGTTCTTGGTGGTGATCTTGCTGGTACTGTGGACTGAGGAAAACAGCTGAGGAGGTGGAATGAATCCGTAGTCTGCTTCAGTGGTTCCCTTGGGGCCTCAGACAGAGGAGCAGATATTTGAAAGACATTTCTGCTTTAAGGCTGAAAGAGAAGAGGAGGGAGAAAATCACCAATATGGAACAAGTGGAGGGAAACGCAGTGTGTCAGACTAAAGTGATCCTGGGAACAATGCCAGACTTAATGTGCTCCGTCCATCATACACTGAGGCAGTGGGATTGTGGAAGAGATCTGTATATTAAATTGAAGCTAAGCTGAACTAGTTCAGGTCCTGCCTCTAACAACAATAACCTCCATTTATGCAGCATTTTAAAGCTTGCAGAGCAGTATACATGCATGCATGCACATGTGTGTGTGTATCTCCTTGTTTGATCTCTACATCAGCCTGAGGAGATGGACATTATTGTTGCCTCCTCTGACTTACAGGTGAGGAAACTGAAATCCCGAGAAGTTAAGTCACCTCGGATCACATAGATATTAAATGTCAGGGGCAAGATTTGAACTAAGTGCTCCAGATCCAGCACCCAATCTACTCACACCAACTATTTACTTCTCAATTGCTTGGCCAATTGTTCTCCCTTCTGATCTTTATTTTGCCATCTATAAAATGGACTAGATGGCTTAAAAGATGGAATTCTTCTAAATCTGAATGCTTAATTTTAGCTATGAATCTGTGGTTAAGGTCCTAGTGTTGTTGTAAGGATGATCAGCACGTCCTCACTTTGTCATCTGTTTTGGACAAATCCCACTCCATTGGGTCATATATGGAGCTAAGCCAAGAGCTTAGTAGCCCTGGGAAGTCAAACTTAGCTCCATTTTGGCTGGTTATTGTCCTTAGGACCAAAGTGACATCATTGTGTTAGAATCGAGTTCTGATGTGTCTGACTGTGGCTGATCAGACAATATGAGCTCGGAATGCTGTGCCACAGGTCAAACACTAAGAGGCCCTGGAACATTTGGGGTAGATTCTCTAACTTTGTGCATCTGGCATTTATTCTGATCTAATTCAATTCTTCTTTGCTCATAGAGCCCAGCACCTTCTCTGATGCTGAGCAGTCCTGTGCCAATGTCTCCCATGTCCTACAATGAATTCTAAAGTTCTTAAGAGATAACTTGAGAGAGTTCTTACATAATTTTTTCTGACCCCCTTGTTAGTGCTCGCCCTGTGTAAGTTCTCCATAAAATAATTTTTTGGCAAGTTACATTTGGAGTTGGAACAATGTGGCCGCCCAATGGAGTTGTGCTCTCTGCAGTAGAGTTGGAGTGCTCGGCAGTTTAATTTGAGAAAGAACCTCAGTATCTGGTATCATATCTTATCCTGCCAGGTGATCTTCAGAATCTTCCTAAGAATTAAAATGAAAGCAATTCAGTTTCCTGGCCTGGTCCTGGAATACTGTTCCAGTTTTACAAGCAAACAATAATGCAGTCAGCATAACAGTTTTGTATTCCTTCAGTCAGGCTCTTCTCTCCCATACTTTCATTTGGAGCCCCCCAGACACTGAGCTAGCTCTGGCAATGTGTGTGTCAATCTCATTATCAATGTGGGCATCCCTGGAAAGTATGCTGCCAAGGTAAGAGAACTATCCCCAGCATTCAAAACTTCTCCATGTTCCACATATGGGGTAGGATGCTGGCTGATGGGGGACCGGTGCTTTCATGATGTTAGACCAAATTTAGCACAAAGAGCAGAGAATTAATCCAGACTTTGTTGCATCTGTTTCAGAGGCTGCATTGAGTGCATGATCACCTGCAAACAATGATGCACCAACACTCCTCCACTTTACTTTTGGCTTGTAGCCTTTTCAGGCTGAAGAATTTACATTGGCGTAGTAGCTGATTTTCATGCCATGTTCAGCCTCTTCGAAGGCATTTGACAACATGGCTGAAAACATTATGTTAAAAAGCATGAGAGCATCATCCATTGCCCAGAACCTAGACAAAGCACACTGTTGGGAATTCTATACTGATGAACTTCTCTGGGCAATCAAATGTTGATATAATTCCCCATGAGTCCTCCAGTATCGAAGGCTTTGGTCAGATCTACAGACGTTGTGCACAGATCTCTGTGCTGCTCCTGGCATTTTTCCTGGAGTTGTTGGGCAGCAAATACCATATAAAGTGTCCCTTGCTCCTGTCCAAGACACTGTCCGTCCCTGGGGAAGCTTTACTGGATTAGGGTGACAAAACTGCAGACTCCCCTTGGGTCTGGATTTCTGCTGGGCTCTCTCTCTGTAGTTTTCAGATCAGGCTACAAGCTGGACCTGAGATCCTGCTCTGTTCCTATTGTCTGAGTCACCTGGTTTCTGCTTGTTTCTCAGTGTTCTTCTCTCTGGGTAAACCCCAAGGCTTTCTGGCACTTATGGAGAATTACGAAGTGGACCCAGAGCCGGATAGTCAGTGACCACTCAGACAGAGGAACATCGTCCCAAAGGTATCAGCTTTCAAACCGAAATAGGATTTTGCTCCTCCCTGATTATACTGCTTCCCTTATAACATCAAGGTATCCACTCTATCAGAGATGTTTTCAGTTTGATGATTACTGACTCCTACCTTAATTAGGAGATGCTCAAGAAAAATCAAGAAGAATTTATTAAGCACCTACTACATCCGAGCACATCATCAAGGACATGGTGTGCAGAACAGGAAAGAATTACTTCCTACTCCTATGTCTATGTAACTAATGTGTTATGTGATCTTGGGCAAGACCCTTTATCTTTTCAAGCTTTTTAATTTATTGCTTTTAAATGAATGTATTTCAAGTGTTTCTTGAAGAATTAAATTGATGCCCCAAATTAAGTAGAGTTTGAAGAATCCTGAAATCATAAACTCTTGAAATTAGAAAAGGTTCTTTAGTGGAACCCCCTACCTAATGCATGACTCTTTGTTATAACAACCACAATGTATAATTATTCAGCCTCTTCTTTTTCTTTTGCTCCCAGGTTATTCAATTCAGTTACACATTTAATAAGATCTCAGTTAAGTGAGATCTTGTATGTATGAGTTAATCTATGTAAAATGCTTTGCAAACCTTAAAATGCTACATAAAAGGTAGCTCTTTTTATTATCATTATCAGAGACATTATGGCATAGTGAATAGAGCTGTCCTTAGATCCAAGAATACCTGGATTCAAATTGAGCCTTTCACATCTATTAGCTCTATAATCTGAGCAAATCCCTTATCATCTCAATGCTCTAAGAAACTCTCAAACACCAAGTCAGAGAGAAGCTGCCCATCTATTCCCTATGCTAATGAAATCACAGGTCCAATTTCTATATTATGATTATGATGATAATAATGATAATGATGTAATAATATGAGCAGATCTCTGTGATAAGTCATGATTTTCATAAAGTTAGGAATACATAACTTTTCTAATTATTTCCTTTTTCTTTTTTGTTAGAATATTCCTTTCCCCTATCCCCCAATATTTTTTATTTATTTCATTAAATATTTCTCAATTATATGTAAATTTTTAAACTTTAAAAAAAATTAAGTTCCAAATTCTTTCCTTCCTTCCCTTAGAAGGCAACTGACTTGATACTTGATATTTCATGTCTGTGAAATCATGCAAAAATGTTTTCATTTTAGACATATTGAAAATAAAACACAAATTGAAAGAAAAAATCAGAAAGATAAATAAAGTTAAAAAATTAAAAGTCCTTTAAAATTATCTAGGGTCACTCTATTGATCAGAATAGCTAAGTCATTCAAAGTTGATCATCACACAGATATACAATGATGTCCTAGTTCTGTTTGCTTTACTTTGCATCAGTTCATATAAGTCTTCCCCAGGTTTTTCTGAGATATTCCTATTGATCAGTTCTTATAACACATAGTATTTCATCGCAATCATATATCACAACTTGTTCAGGCATTCCCCAACTGATAGGTATCCTCTTAATTTCCAATTCTTTGCCACAACAAAACAATTGCTTTAAATATTTTTGCACATATAAACCTTTTTTTCTTTTTTCTTTGATCTCTTAATATAGAACCAGCCTGGAATTCCTGGTATAAATTCCTCCTGGTCCTAGTGCATAATCTTTGCAATACATTATTAGAATCTCCTTGCTAATATTTTATTTAAATTTTTTGCAACAAAAAGAAAATTGGCCTATAATTTTCTTTCCCTGTTATTTTATATGCCCTTCAGAACAATTTTGCGAATTATCTTCCCATTTTGTAGATGAGAAACTATGGACAAAAAAAAAATTGAATGATATGCCCAGAATCACTCAGGCAACATATGTCTAGGGTATGATTTCAATTTATGTCCTCCTGATTCTAAGTCAGGATACTATCCTAACTATTAAGCATTATTCATAATCAAGTAAAGACTGATTTTATGGGAGCTGTGTTATACAAAGCCTTTCTTGGTAATGATATTTGTTGTATCAAAGTAACTTTAACTAAAGTAAGTGTTTAAGTTGATAGGTAGTATACTTACTGTGGGAATGAGCCATCCTTGTCACTCTCTGACAGATGTATGTTGCATTTCTCAAGAACCAGGAATAGTACTCAGTGCAAAACCTAAAAAGTTAATGCAAGTCAGAGAAGGGACAAACTTGCAATAGCTAGCAATTTCCACTTATAGCAGCTTGGGGGGTTTAACTTAAAATATGTAAGGTAAAACTTTATTAATAGTCAGAGAATGATTGCAATATACCAGTCTTCATTTTGGCAGAGCTTTGGGGATGCTTTTGGGGGTGAAATATAAACTTCCTAAGACCACATTGACTTAGGGATATCTTTTGCCCAGATGAATATAGCTCAGAAGGCTCCAGGAATCTATAGAATAACTCAGATCAGTCCAGTATCATGTTTTACTTTGTGAAGCTCTCAAGAAACATCATTCAATGCTGGCAAGATGACCAGTGGTACTAAGGTACATAAGGTCAGGGCTCTTATTTATAGAATAGTTCAGGAAGGCGTATATCTGGAACTAGAACAGGAAAAATAAGTCTGTGATCCAGATCCTGATAAATAAGAAAGTTGGATTGAAATTTTTACCCCTTCTCCTCTCTATCTCCTTCTTTTCCCAGATGTAGTCTACCATCCTTGAGTCTGTAGTCAAGTACCTATCATGCTCATCTCATCAAGTGCCATCACAACAAATTAGGGTGGATTCTTCTCCAACTCCAATTTGGCTCTGGATTCAACTCCAACATCCTTTGTCCTGATCTGGCCAGACTCTACAATCTTACCTCTTGCCCCTCTCTATAGAAAAATTAGCCACATCCTTCCTCTACTACTTTTCCTCTCAAGATTTCATTTCTACTATGTTCTTTAGCTGTCTTTGGTTGTAGATCAGTGGAAATATCAATCCATTTAGACTCAGAAGACTAGTTCTAATGCTGGCTCTTCCATTTTGTGCTTGGCACAAAGTAGGTGCTTAATAAATGTTTATTGACTGAATTATTTGTGTGATCTTGGGTGCTCAATTTCATTTCTCTGAACCTCAACTTTCTCATAGTTAAATGAAGAAGTTGGACTAGATAGTATTTAAGGTTCCCTTCCTTAAGCTGTAAACCTGTGGTCTTAGATCTCTTCCTTTTAGATTACTTGTATCTTTTTAGGTCTGCTGCAGCCTAGGCTTTTTTCTGAAGACACCACATTTCTTGACATTCTTTTACAAGGCTGTCTACTCTTCCCTTATACTCCTTGGTGCAGGGGATTAAAGGAGTTAACAAGGAATTAACAAAGTCCTTGTTCCCCGCCACCACATTCAGTCCTTCTTCCTATCACTATAGTATCAATCAGCAATCCCTTCTCTTATTAAATATAAACCAACCTGGATCCTTGATGCTAGCATTTATTAACTCTGGGTCCAATAAAATTAGGGTCTGACTAAAGTTTTTCCTTCCAAACTTTGTTCAATTCAGCCTCCTAGATTCTCAGCTTATTCAACTCCTATGGTCTCTGGCTTCAGTCTACCTCGAGTATACTAGGGTATGGTTATATCTTTGACTTACTTTGAGCCATTTCCATTCAAACTCAACTGAACTTAAGCCAGCTGCCAGGATATCTAGAGAGAGCTCGGGAATATGAATCCTTGATCAAATAGAGCAACTGTGTTAGAAGGAGGCTTGGGAGACTCCAAATGTGGCAGGAATGGGGGAACACAAATGTGTCCAGTTAAAAGAATCAGGTAGAATTAGACAAATGGTCATGTCACTTAGCCCTCCAAGAATCTTAAATTCTTGATGTAGGATGGACTTACTAAAACCACATTGCTGTTCCAAAACCCAGACTTTCTGTTCTCTTGGCTCTAGATTTTGGGACTGAAGATATCTTGCTCCTTACCTGACCTATCTTTTCAGTATATATATTTTCTTCTCCCAGTCCAGATTCATAACTCAAATGCTGTAGGTAGGCCTCATTTTAATCAGAATTCTATTTTAAAAGAAGAGCCACAAATGCCCATAAGGTAGAATGGTATTACCCCTTTCCTTTATTCATTTTCTCCTAATTCCTGATGCTCAAGACCTTGATAAACTGTCCTTGGTTGATTCATTTAGCTACAGGAAATAGGAGATGCTAGATAAGGTGTCCAAAGGTAAGAGCTAGAGAGAGAGTAAGGGTATCTGTTAAAGGACTAAGAGTTCATAAGAAGAGAATTGATCAATAATAGTTATAACTGTTGAATTGCCACTTTAAGATTTAAAAAGCACTTTTTTCATAACAACTTTGTAAGGTAGAGAGTATGAGTAGTATTGAGTTATTTTATAAAGGAAGGCTTCTAAAGCTTAAATGGCTTATCCACATTCACACAGGTAATAGATATCATACTTGTAACTTGTTTCAGGTCTCCTGATTCCTAATCTACTACACTACAGGTTCCAATGAACCAATCAATTTTAGTTCCAAATGGGTCTTTTAGTAGACTTTAAAAATGATATTAAAGGTTTGGAAATAGACAGGATCTCAGGGCTAGAGAGAACTGTGGCTTTTTTTTCTCTATTATTCTGCTTATGACAGCATCTTAAAAAAATCATAGTGAAGAGAAATCACGTCAGCATTTTAGGGAAGGCAAAAATCCCTGACCAAATTTTCTGAAACATTACAGGGCCCATTTTCCAATTTTCCTTTATTGACCCATTCATTTGGCCCTGAAAATGACTGGTATTAGCCTTTGCTAGAACTGTGATTTGTTCGTATTTGAAAGAAGGAGGCAGAGACCTCTCTGACCTACCCCCCAGCAAATTCCATTAGTCTGAGAGGAATGGGAGGCCAGGGAGTAATGCACAAGATTTTGAAAACAACACTCACTCTTCTTACTTCACATTCTTTTCCAGTGTAAAGCCAGAGCTCAAGTTTGTTTCCAAATGTATTTAGGAAAAAAAATCATCAGCTTTAGGACAAAATCTTATGAAAGAACAATTAATAAATGATAATATTTAGAATTTATTTAAAAGTTCCCAAAGTGTTTTATCCTCATTAACTCATTTGTTTTACACAACAACCCTAACAGGTAGGTGCTATTATTATCTGCATTTTGTAAATGAGGAAACTGAGACAAACAGAGGTCACACAGGTATTAAAAGGATAAGACAGGATTTTAATTCAGGTCTTCCTGACTTCAAATGTCTCATTTTATTCACTGAACCAGCTAGATGACTTTATATACAAGAACTTGAGGGAACAACTTTATATACAGGAACTTTATATACAGTAACAACATTGCAGGCTGATTTTACTAGTAGGAATTGATAAAAATATTTATTTTTAGCTATTATTTCATTATTTATTATTTTAACTCCTCCTTTTCATATGTTTTTATCCTCTTCAATATTGTGCTACCTTCTTCTCTCTAGCCATTCCCCTCTGCTATCTCTAGAACTCATTAAGACCTTTATACCTGTGAAGAAAGGACAATTAATAACCACCCACTTCTCTCCTTTTCTCTACATATCTGTATCTCTCAGTCCTATGCATTCTTGTCTTCCTACTTCCTAAAATCTTATTGATGTGGTCGAAGGAAGAGAGGCTCAAACCTAGTTTTCTTATATAGGCAACAAATTCATGACCAGTCAATGATTGGGTCCCAAATATGCTAATCTCCAAGCTGTATAAATTTTAGCAACATTCTTCATCTAATCCTTTAAGCACCTTTAAAACAAAATATGAATGAGTGCTAGTATATCTATTAAATATACTTTAGTTACCCAAGACATAAATATTAGGAAACATGACAGCCTGTGCTCTCAAGGAGCTTAAAGTCCAAAGCAAAGCTTCTTAAAGTGGGGGTTGCAGCTCTATATGGGGTCATGTAACTGAATGTTGGGGGTTTTTGCAAAATTATGATCTATTATCAGTAAATGTTTAATTTGAGTGTTGTTTTCAAAATCTTGTTCATTACTCCTTGGCCTCCCATTCCTCTCAGACTAGTGGAATTTGCTGGGGATATATATACCTATATAGCCAGAGTGACTTAAAAATTTCTCAGTTAAAAGGGATCGTTAGTAGAAAAAGTTTACAAGGATTTGGTCTAAAGAAGGAAGATGACATATAAAAAAGGAGAAAGAAAAGTGTGAAGGAAAAGAGAGAGAGGTACACACACTGTGACATGCCTTAGAAATGAAGGTCCTATATTCTCTACCTTCTAAGGATCAATTGAAGCTAATACAGTGCCTTAGCTTGAATTATTTAAGGGTTTTTTTTTTGTTTGCTTTTTGTTTTTGTGGATGATGGATCATGTGTGTTGGATGGAGATATCCCAGATAAGGAAACTGGTTTCTCAATTCTCAATCAAGTCATTTGTGCAATTATAAGAACTAATGACAATAACCACCATTTTGCACAAACTAAAGGACAGCTTTTCCTCCTGTAAACAAAAAAGAGAAGCATTTTAAAGAAAATATTCCAACAAAATAGCAAGGGGCAGAAGAAAGTGTGGTTACCTCATAGTATCTTTTTTTGAATATTGTGTTTGACTAACACAGAGGCATTGTTGATAAAATCGGCATAGCTCCATGAGACAAGGATTTATCTTTTGGAGGCTAAAGGTGAGAGGAAGGGTCATCATGTCTTTGTCCTGGAGGAGTGGCTGTGGACATCCTGAAAGATAAATAGAGAAGCAGGATGTGGTGAAAAGAGCATTAAAAGACCTACTCCTTGTTAGCTATGTGATTTTGGTTCATCTGATGGTTTGGGAATCCACTGGTGGTTCTTAACAATGGTCCAAAGGGTTTAGGATATATATTTTCATGATATCAAATGCATTATATAATTGTAAAGAATACTATGAGTACTATGTTCTATTACTCTGGAGATTCACAACACATTTTTTTTGTTGTGGAGTCATTCACAGAAAAGCACCAACTGGGAACCATCACTCTACTATAAGTACATATCCTGCATTTTCCCACTTCCATGCCTTAGGTAGTGCAGTAGTCAGATTACTGTGACTGGAGTCAGACAGACCTGAGTTGGTCTTCATGGATGTTGGAACAAATTGTTTTCATCCACCTATTCCACCAGGGGATGTCTTCAAATGCCTGAGGAAGCCATCGACTCATTGATGAGTTGGAGGTCTATGGGTCATTTTTAGCCTGATTTAGCTCATCTGCTGAGATTGTTTTACCACGGTGTGGCCACTGTGAATGCTATAATTTCTTAGAGCCAAAAGTGAGAGTTGGGTGACAGGTAAACACCAAAATCGGATGAGTAACCTTGAAAAAGGTCTTTACATTGGTAATAAAGGTGCTTACATGCCATATAAAGAAGTTTTGCTCCTAAAGGTAATTAGGAACTATCAGGTAGTGACACAGTCAGCCCCCTCTCTTAGGTATCTTACTTGGCTGCTCCAAATCCTATAATTCTAACATTACCCACTTATTGGATGCCTTCCCTCACCCCTATGTTAAGCTTCTGTATGTTACCATCATACATTTGATTATAAGCTCCTTGAGGGTAGGAAATGTATTTCTTATTTATATCTGTATTCTCAGAAGTTAGTTCAGTGCTTAGCTCATAGAGATCATTTAATAAATATTTACTGACTATTCTAGTGGTTGCTCCAAATCCTATAATTCTAATTTATTTCCAGTAACTCCTAAGCCAGTAGACAGAATTTCCCACTAGTATTTCCTAAGTAATATTGAGTATCAAAATAATAGAATATGAAACTAGAAAGGACATTAGGGGATGATTTAGCCCAATTTTCACTGAACTGAGGACAAGAGAGGAGAAACAAACTGTAAGTGTTATAAATTAGTAAGTGGCAGGTCTGTGACTGAAATACTCATTTCTTGTCCCAGGCTAGTGGTCTAGTGATTACCTGGCATTTCATTTGTTGTGTAGTAGGTGTTTAATAAATACTTGTTGACTGATTGATCTTTGTATTAAATCACACTGGCTTTATTTTACTTCTATTTCCCCTTCCCTGTTAATGCATTCTGAAGTTCTCACTTTAGAGGGTCTTATATCTGTAGAATGCTTGAAAATGAGGAAAATATATGGCAGAATAATTGCATTTTTGTGTCTTAAAGCCCCATTCATTCCATGTTTGGGGTGATCGTATGTTATCTGAAAGGAAGGATTATGCAGGTAGCCTTTGGATTAATAACACTCTGTTGAAATATGTCCCGATTGCATAATGCTGACATGAAGTTAATATAGAATGGCATTCACTGGCAGGAAGAAGAGGAGGGAGCAATTAGTCTGAAAGAGATAGCTTTGTAACAGTGTGTCTCTTATGGAAACTGACTTGACAGAAAAGACAGTGCTGATTGTTCATTTGATAGGTACAGGGGAGACCCATCCCTCACAAAAACTCAAGGTCATGTCCAAGAAAATGTGTAATAAATTATGAATGTGAGGCTGGGGGTGTTGTCAAGTGGGGAACTTAACTAAGGCAAGAATTCTTAGTCTTTCTGAAAGTAGCTCAGAGACCAGGAAGGTAGGATGCCCATAAAAGCAGGCACTAGTTAAACCTAGCCAGTGATTATCAGAATTAAAACCTTGAATTGTTCCCTCTAATTATTCTGATGGCTTATATTTATATAGTACTTTACCTACTTATTTTCATTTTATTTTCCCAACCATCTTGGAATTTAATCAGGGATATGCTGGTAAATGTTTACCAACTGGCTCTCCAAAAAGTATGCATAACATACTTTAAAGTTTGATCTACATGCTGATTTTCTCTGTCACATTTTGAAGCCTAGAAAATCCACAAAACAATAAATAAATCCCTGAATTGAATTATTTGATAGTTTTTTAAGCTTTCCTGATCTGGCTCCAGAACACCCCTGTTTTTAAGGAATAGCAACTAATATTGTCCTCATTAATCAATTAACAATACACATTTATTTAAAAAAATCCACTAATTGCTAAGTAATATTCTAGGCACGGGGAATACAACGACAAAAATAGTCTTTACCCTCAAGGAGCTTATATTCTACTGGGAATAGGAAAGACATAATATATACACATTTGAAGAGCTATAAAATTTATTCCAGGTAAATACAAGGATGGGAAAAAGGAATACACATTTATATGGTACCCTGCATTATGTATGTGAATATATATGTTTTTTGGTGAGGGGTGGGTCTCCCCTGTACCTATCAGATGAATAATCAGCACTCTTTCTTTTCTGTCAAGTCAGTACATATGTATGTGTGTGTTTACAAGTTCTGATCTGTATTGATGATGAAAATGTACACATTTCAAAAATGAAATAATCCCTTCACTAAAGGAACTTTTTTCCACCAGGATTTATGCTTGCCTTTGAAGCTTGATGGTTCCACGATTTGGGGGATGTTATTTCTCTATCCTGCACCTCAATTTTTTCAATTGTAAACTGGAAATAACTATCTCATTTATGCTATATGCTAACTATCTTTGATCAAAAAGTCTCCTCCTGAGGACAATGACAGACTATCTGAAGTCTTTCTCAGTTGTATATTTTGGAATTTTCAGAATGCATATCATAACTACCAAAGAGGCCACATTTACAAGGGCTGAACATTTTGAATTCATCTCTCTTAAAACACAAAGCTAAAGTTGTCTCTGAAGACTTCAACTGAGCAAAGTAAACTCAAACAGAAGAATGAAACTTCTTCCTCTCCCCTCTCATCTCTACAGAGACAGAAGGCTTCTATGATCTGTGATAAATGACAGGTATTCCAGAAACATAGTTTTACCAGAAATGTTAAGAAGTTAAAGGTGATTTTGAAAAACAGCAGGGTGAAACTGGTATGTATTCCTTAAATCCATGAATCAGGTTTGGAGGGAAGATGCTTGAATTTTAAATGCAAAGTGGCCTTTGGAGAGTTTAGTTACCTGAAGAAAAAAAAAAACTAGAAGCAGAATTAGTTTAGTGATGGATACCCTGAGATGACCCAAGAGTACTATAAAGACTGTAAATGGGCATCTCTCTGCTAGGATACCAGCTAGCTAGAGTTCTTCAGGTCTCTGGTGAGAGAGCTGACCTTGTCATCTGGTGCTAAAAGTGACTTGAAGTTCCTTTAGTAATTATGTTCAGAATGGGAGAGGAGTAGTATAGTAGAAAAGGCAGAAGATCCAAGTTCAAATCTTAAAGCTAGCATTTAACACCTGTTTATTATAGGACTGGTTGTGTCACTGGACTGGACCTCAGTTTCCTCATTTGTAAAATGAGGGGTTGGGTTTCTAACATTCCTTCTGGTTTTTTTTAATCTATAATCCTATGAAATAATCACTCATTTACCCTGTGAGGTTTTTTCTGCTTCTATGTAAATGATGCTATGGTTGCTTGGCAACCAAGTTCATTCCCCTGCTCCCATTCCCTACCATACTCCTCAAGCTGAATGTCACCCTTTTGAACTGGTTCCCTCAAATCTGGCCTCAGCCTCTTATTAGCTAGGTGATCCTGGACAAGTAAGTTAATTTCATTCAGCGTCAGTTTCCTCATGGTAAAATGAGGATAGGGTTGTGAAAATCAAATGAGATAATAATTGTAACCTTACATAGATTGTAAGTGGCTGAGGGTGGACATTCAACTTGAGGATTGTGTGATTGGGAGATAGAAGATGTTTGCCAAGCAACTATAGGTTCATTTATATAGAAATAAAAATTACACATATGTCCTAGTTTATTTTTATTATTATTATTATTATCATTATAATTTTCTTCATCTGCTTCAAATGTGTTTTGCAACCACATTTTACTTGGATAAAGATAGTAAACAGAAAGATATGGGTACAATATTACCATTTAGTAAAATTTTCCTTGAATCTTACACTTCTAAATCTGTACTAGAAATGACTTTGAGATATGAATACCTTTTTGACAATAAAATGCAGTTTATTTGTCCCAGCACACAGGTACAATGAAGCAACACAAGCAGTATAATAGAAGAAAGTAGGAAACTTAAAAAGTATGGTGGTCCTGGGTTTAGAGTCACAAGACCTGTATTCAGAGTCCCTGAAGGCTCTTCGTCTATGATCTTATGATGTCTGTATGTTCTACATTCCTTCCCCAAATATACTAGCCTGTAACCATGTTACAGTCATTATATCATTCTCAAACCTAGCATTATTCAATTTTATTATGAGAATAATAATATTTATGACAAGTATTGACAAAAGTATGCCTTTTCCACTATACTACTCTTCTCTAATTTTACTATGACAACCTAAGAGTTGTCATAAGGAATGGGCTTTTCAAGTGTGTAGTGCTAGATAAAATATAATAGTGATTATCCGAATTGATATTGGTGCTTTTGTGTTCTGTAAGTGAGGCAAGGTGAACATATTTGGGTGTTATTGGGTATTTGTTGTTCCTTCTGTTTTTGGTACATGGTAGATACAATGATGAGTTTCATCAGTCCACCAAAGTGGGGGATTATGAGATTTTTCCAGTTTTCTACTTACCTAGATAATATCATAGGAAACCTAATAACTTAGTTCTTAGTTCATCCCACTCTTGGTTAACTGGATGTCTGGGGAAGAAGGTGGCAAAATAAATTTTCCCTCCTTCTCACACGTGAAGATAGTTCTCAAATGGGTCCCCACTAAAAGGGCCTTCCTGTCATTGTTTTTTGTTTTTGTTTTTTGTTTTTTTTTGGCAGAACTTTCTTAATTCAATAACGCCTCGAGGAGGGATGAGCTCCATCTCTTCATTTCATGGCAGTCTGCTTCTCCTTTCAAACTAAGTTCTTTCTCACAGTCCTTCTATTGTGACTAGGCAGTAGTTTTTACCTCCAAGGAGGAAGATTACCCTGTCTGAGCAGATGACCTACTTTGCCTGAAAAGCAACTTTCATCAGGCATTGACTTTGACCTCATTTTTGATACTCTTGTCTACCTGTTCCAGAAAGATCAGAAAGTTCCTCTTTTTTTCTTATTGTGGATAACAATGGCAAACACTGGATTACACAAATAGTCTTTTCCCTTCCAGGTAGCTTTGAGGAGTAGCAGCAGCCCAGTTTTGTGGATATATTTCACACATATTCCCCTGAACCTAGAATCATCAAGCACTTATAGGAATGATTATGTGTCTTCTATTTTAGGGTTATATTGAGGTTTTGTTTTATTATGTTAATTATTTAAGAGCCATAAAGCCATATTGAGAGAAATTAGTACAATAAGTAGAAGTCAGAAGTCCTGGGTTCAGATTCTGCCTCTGACAAACCTGGCTAGGCAATCTGGAAAAAGTCAGCCCTTTGTGTGCCAGGTAACTCTCTAAGACTTTAAGTTGTGGAGAAGGTGCCAGGTACTTTATTGGTAGAGGCTACTTCTTCATCTAGGGGATTCTTATACCCATAAATTCACAGGTTCAGTCTCTTCAATCCTGCCTCTGACTTGATTGGCTATCTGAACTTGAAAAACTCATTTAATCTTTCAGTTCCCTAAGCAACTCTAAGTCTATAAAAGTTAAAGAAGATTTTCATCTACTTTGGAAAGCGGATTTTCCTTGCTCAGAAATCTTACACTAATGAAACCACAGCTCTGAACAACAATTAAAAAGGAGTCATTATTAGCAGTTGTATATGTTGTTGAGCTATGAGTTAGTGGTGGACCATCTGCTTGATAGTTTAATTTATATCAATTTGGGATTTCTATGATTGAGCTCTGAGTGAAGAATTTCCCTATGGGACATATTTTGATGATTCTCTTTATTTATTTATTTATTTATTTTTTGCTGAGGCAATTGGGGTTAAGTACTTGCCCAAGGTCACACAGCTAGGGAATGTTAAGTGTCTGAGACCAGATTTGAACTCAGGTACTCCTGACTTCAGGGCTGGTGCTCTATCCACTGTGCCACCTAGCTGCCCCGATGATTCTCTTTAAATACTCCTTCTTTAGAACATTTCTGACCATGCTGTTCTCCTATTCCATAAACTACATTGATGTTCTCTCTCCTATTATCTCCAACTTTGAGGACTGGGACTGTCTTTTGCCTTTATTTTGTATCCTCAGCACTTAGTTCAGTGCCTGACAGTAGATACTTAATAAATGTTTATTGATTGATTAAAATATAATCTCTTTCATTTGCCATCTAAAGATTTTCACAACCAGTCCCAAACTAACTTTGACCATTATAATGCATGATATCCTTTCACATACTCCATAAGCTAATCCAATGGACTTTCTTGAGGTTTTCATACATAAAATTATAATACTTAACTCTATATTATTTTGCACACTATTCCCCCACACCTCCCTCATATAAGGTATAAGGCAACTAAAAGGTAACTCTTAGAATCCTTTATTTCAAATTCAGATAAAACACTACTTTCCACATTGTCTTTTCTGATTTCCCCCTAGCTATTAGTGCCACTCACTTCAAACTATCTAGCATTTTTTAATGTGTATATGTATTTGGATATGATTCTATATTATATACCTGGTAGAATGTAAGTTCCTTAATGGCAGGGATTTTTTTCACTTTTATCTTCATATCTCTATAACCTACCATAGGATCTGGCACATACTAAGAGCTTAGCAAATGCTTGTTTGGTTAGTTAAATCAAAATTGTGTAGCCTTTTGTGAGCTTCAGCTTTGTAGATATGATCCAAAAGTTCTGGCATTCCAGTCAATTTTAAGGGTATAAAATTTTTAACAACTGGCAAAAAGTTGGGAGGAAGATTTCCCTCTTTTAGCCAGCTTGGCAACACAGACCATTGAGGTGGTAAATATAACATTCTTCCTTCAGTCTTCTATACTCTTACTGTCATGAAAGAGTGAATGCTGCTTTTAAGAAGAAAGCCTCATAGACAATGGAATAGCTCACATGGGGGAAGTGTGTTTCCTTGTGACAAACTAACATGATAGAAGAGAAAAGAGAAGAAAAATTTTATTTGTATAATCTTTATGGTTCTAGGATTTAGAGTTTTAAGGTCCCTCATGGGATTCAACTCTCATTTTACAAGTAGAGAATTAAGTTTCACTGATCATCTCATTCTGCTTAAAAGCAATTTCCTTTGTTAGATAAGAACACTTCTTGATTGAATCAATCAGAAATGAATGTGAACTGCATCTATATACCTCTTTGAATCAATACAAGTCATTGTGTAAGAGACTTAGTCATACACTGAGAATGTTATATAAAAAGGATTAGAGTCTCAGAACCAGATAGAGATTTTGAGGGTTTGGAAGTTGAAAAGAAGGAGCAGGGATTATACAGAGTTGAGCCTTGAATTGGTAGCTCAGAGCAACTTGTGAAAGATAAAGGAGAAAATAGGACTGAGATATATCAGAGAACAGACATTGAAAAAGTTGACTGTTTTTACTGGTGTCATACAACAGAAGTCTTGAATTGACCCCATCAGGATACTGAACTACTCAAGGATTGGGCTAAGTCTCAAAAAAATATTTGCTCTACCCCAATGTCGTCTCCCCATTTCTGTCTATCTACAGACACTATTGAAAAGTCTGATCGCAAATATCTTCCTAATCTAGCAAACATTCCACTATCAAAGTGATTTTGCTAAACCACAGATGTGACCATGTCCTCCTCCCTCCTCCCAGCTCAATAAACTCCAGTGACTTCCTATCATCTCTAGAATCATATAGAAAATCCTCTGTTTGGTGTTCAAATTCCTTTATAACCTACCCTACCTCTCCATTTCCAGTTTTATTTAATCTTACATCCTCCTACATACTCTTCAATCCAGTGGCACTTACCTCCCCACTGTTCCATAAATAAAATCTTTAATTTCTCTGCATATTTTCTCTGAATGCTCTCTCTTCTTCATCTTTGCCTCCTGACTTAGAAACCATCTTGTCCAATTCCCTCATTTTTTAGATTCCCAGAAGAATTAGGTGAGTTGTACAAAGTCACCTAAGTAGTAAGTAGCTGAATGAGGATAAATCCAAATTTTCTGATCCCCAATTCAGTGTGTGTGTGTGTGTGTGTGTGTGTGTGTGTGTGTGTGTGTGTGTCCCAGCCTCAACTATATGGTATTAATTCAGGGGGCAGCTAAGTGACACAATGGATGGAGTACCAGGTCTGGAGTTAGGATGACTAAACTTTGTGAATTAAAATCAGACAATTACATGCTGTATAAGCCTGAACAAGTCACTTCATTCTGCTTGCCTCAGTTTCCTCATCTGTAAAATGAGCTGAAGAAGGAAATGACAAATTGCTCCAATATATTCTCTAAGAAAACACCAAATAGAGTCATAGAGAGTCGGATACAACTGTAATGACTGAACAACACTAATTCAGGTCTGCATATAGTCAGGCTTTTTATTGATCCTAACCTCACAAAATTAACAGCAAACTAGACAAAAGGATAAAGATGAGGAGATAATGTATGTGATGATAATAGCTCAGATTCAACCTAATCAGAAAAGTAGAGTGAATATATATATATGTAAAGAAATCTAATCTGATTGTTATAATTTCCTGTAAAAATGTAATAGCTGTAAGCATTTTATATGGAGTAGAGAGGCCAAAAGAGCCCAGAAATTGCAGACAGAAAAGGCCTGATCTCCTTCCCAAGCTGAGAGATAGGGCAGCCAATTAAGAGTCCTGATTTAGAGCACAATAACATTTGCAAAACAGTACAGAAGATGAGAAGTCACCCCCACCTCACTACACCTTCTTTGCTGAGTTAGGAGGTCAAAAGGTATGGTACATTGTATATATCTTTCCATGATTTATTTCTTTTAAAATATTATTATAAAGAGTTAATCTCTGGGAAGGCATTTTAGTGATCTAAAAAAATAGCAATAAAAATACTGTGGGATATGATAGCAGATTATAAATAGTAATACCTCAAAAATAGTATAGTGTCAGGGAAAAATGAGCCTGTAGATTGTTTTGACACAAGGCCCAATTAAGCCAAATTGTCCTGGGTGTACTGATAAATGAAAATGAAGGTAGGATAATAAGAAATGAAATGGACATCTTGGTAGCAAAAATTTTCATTTGTTACTGGTTTTTGAAACCAGTACAATTGGATCTCAAATTTTAGTATCCAATGTGCTATGTAAGGAAGTAGTAATGACACTTGAAAAGATTAGATTGGAAAAATTAATTGGACCTGACTAAAGATGCATGAAGGAAATACATGCTGAATATGACACGATTTCATAGATATTCAGTAATCAAGCTTCAGAATTTCAAAGAAAAGGAAATTATACATAGTATTGTTAAGAAGAGATAGGCAGAAAGAAAGCTGGGTTTATGTCTTCCTGTGTGTGAAAAATACTGGCTGCATGACCCTGGACATCCCTTAATCCCTTTGTGGTCTAAGCAACTCTAAGACTTTAAGTTACAGAGAAAGAAGCAATTAAGGAGTTTCCTTATCCAGGAATTCCATTACTCAATGAAATCACTGATCTAATCCCTATCCCATTGTTACTAAAAACAAACAAAAGAACAAAACAATAAAGTAAGATACAGGCTTTCACAAATGATGCATCTTGGTCAAACAAATGATGGAGAAATGTTGAGAATATACATCTTGATATGTTTATTGTCTGGTTATTTTTTTAAAAATCACAACTATAGAACAAAACAAAACCCTAAAGGCTTTCTTATGGAAAGATATTTCCCATGCATAAGCTAAACTCATCTGAGATACCATGAGGTATTACAAATTTTGTTCCCTTGAAGTACAAACAATTGTTGCAAAATAGAGCTTTTCAGCCCTTCATGTTATTGCTGAATCATTTCAATCCTGTCCAACTTTCTGTGATGCCATTTATGGTTTTCTTGGCAAAGATATTAGAGTGCTTTGCCATTTCCTTCTCCAGGTCATTTTTACAGATCAAGAAACTGAGACAAACAGGGTTAAATGACTTTCCCAGAGTCTCACAGCTAATAAGTATGGATTTGAACTCAGGTCTTCTTGGCTGGCGCTCTATCCACTATATTACCTAGCTGCCTTCAGCCTTTCATATTTTTTATATAATTTGAACAAATTTTATACATAATTAAACAAATTCTAGGTCTAACCTACTTTAGAAGAATTAAATCAGAAGGGATGAAAGATTTGCTAGCATCATTCAAACATGCCAGCAAGAAGAGGCAGTTGACAATCTTGACAAGGTATGAAAAGAGAAAAATATCATTAAAAGAAGCAAAGCGGCAGGACTTTTTTTCTTTCATATAACAGCCAATCAATCCCAAACCTTTAATATTAGAGCCTTTCTTGTATTGATGATGATTTTCAATTTTTCCTGCCTGTTTTTATTTGGACATGGTTGTATGTTGTCTCACTCATTGAAATATGAACTCCTTGAGAAGAGGGATTATGTTTTGTCTCCCTTTGTATGACTAGCATTTAGCATAGTCTCTGGTACACAGTAGGAGCTTAATAATTATTTGTTGACTAAATGACTGGCACAATACAGGCTTACAGTTAAAGAGAGATATAGTTTTTTTTTTTTTTTGCTTTTTGCTAAGGCAATTGGGGTTAAGTGACTTGCCCAGGGTCACACAGCTAGGAAGTGTCTGAGACCAGATTTGAACTCAGGTCCTCCTGACTTCAGGGCTGGTGCTCTATCCACTGCGCCACCTAGCTGCCCCCAAGAGATGATATAGTTTAATAATTTTCTGAGTCACAATATCAAGAGAGAAGTAAGCCAGGAAGACAAGTCTTTGCCATCATCCTGGAAAATAGCTTGCATAGATTTCAACTCAAATAGGATCAAATAGGATTCCCAATATAATGTGGGTTCTCCAGATGTTTTTATTTTTTTTTTCAGATGACATTGAACTGATTGTGCATTCTCCAGTTGGTTACCAAAATTTGTCAAGTTGGATGAGTAGTTGCATCACTCCATAGATATACCTTGAACAGTTATTTAATGTAAAACAGTGGTCTGAGTCCAGGATTAAAAAAAGGGGGAGACAGAATTGGATTTCATTTGGGAAATTATGAAGCCCTTTCAATGATCCCAAGCTTCTATTTACTTCAAAAGTCTGATTTTCTTAAACACCAATATTCTCCTTATGATTCTATGTTGTTTCTAATTGTTGAATACTATTATCTTAAAATATTAAAATTGTGGATGACAAAGGGTTGTAGATTATATGTACATGCTCAGGATGAGGAGCTATGGATAGGTTATAAACCATACTGATGGAAGGAGCCTTATTACATTAAGTGAGATCATGGTTTTTATCAAAGTTTATCACATTAAGATTTCCATTTGAGGTAGATAGTTACTCACAGTTATTTAAAAGTAGCAGCAGAAACAACAGAACATTTTTTGGCAAAGAATTTTCCCCATAATAATTCCATGAGGTAGGTATTGTGACTACTATGATTCCTATTTTGAAGATAAAGAAATCACGATCCAGAAAATAACAATAGAAGATAAAGAAATCAAGATCCAGAAAATAACAATAGCTCATATTTATATAGTATTTTGTTTCCTATAACAAATTTATGAGATAGATGGAATGATGGAAATATTATTCCGATTTTTCTTTTTTTTCTTTTCTTTTTCTTTCTTTCTTTCTTTTTTTGGGGGGGCAAGGCAACTGGAGTTAATTGGAGTTCTAGGGTCACACAGCCAATAAATGTTAAATATCTGAGACTGAATTTGAACTCAAGTCCTCCTGACCTCAAGGCCTGTGTTCTAGCCATCTAGCTGCCTCATAAGTCTCATTTTTTAAATGAGAAAAATGAGTCTCCAAGAGATGTCATGTACTCCAGGTTGCACAATTCACAAGTAGTTGGAGCTGGATTGCTAACTACTACTTCTCCTGATTCCACCAAATGCTGCTAAAGTTAGATGCCTTCTATTATATTGCCAATTAATACAGAAAAATCCCTTGATCTTTTACTTGGTTTAGCCACTGCTGAAATGAATATTCAAACATTGGCTGTAATTGGATGGGAAATCCTACAAAAACAATTGATTAATGATCTATTGCTGGATCTTTATACATGATGTTTGTCGCCTAAGCAGAAGAAGCTGAGTCCAGGGTAGGTATTTGAGCACTTACTTGATAGAAGGTGGAGTTTAGGGAAAGGTGATGGCTGAGACTGAGAGGGAGATATCAAAACTGGAGCAAAATCAACTGCAGAGGAAAAGAGGAGTTCATTAAGCAACAACAACAAAGTTTGCTTTGGATTATAAATAAATGCATAGAATTGCAATTGGATGAATCCACCACTTAACTTTTCTGAAGCTGTTTCTTTGACTCAAAAATGAGGGACTTGGGCAAATGGGTCTTTACGGCCTCTTTAGCCTCTAAATCTCTGATCCTATAATGAATGTCTCTAAGTGGCTTCTAAGTGGTTCAAAGATAAGTCAGAAAGACCTAAGTTCAAATACATCCTCAGATTTTTACTGGCTGTGTGACCCTGGGCAAGTCACTTAACCTTGTTTGCCTCAATTTTATTATCTGTAAAATGAGCTGGAGAAGAAAAAGGCAAACCAATTCAGTATCTTTACCAAGAAGACCCCAAATGAGGTCACACACAATTGAGTAGTTTTCCAAGCTCATCCCCAATTCCTCCAAATAAGTTTTTAATCAGACAGACTCAAGATCTACCACTGGTGGTTCTCTGAATGTTTTGCAGAAAGGATAAGGTTCCTAAAAAGGATGAGATTATAAAAGGTTGTATCATAAATATATTGTGCTTAAGAGAAGGGAAGTGAGAGATCTCCTGTGTTGTGTCCTTGTCAAGCCACAGACGTAGTGCCGGTACCCATTCTTCATAAATGTTATGAAGAAATGGACAAGCTGTAGTATAACAGAAGCAAGCAATCAGGTTAATTACCAGGCCATATGAGGAAAAATTAGCTTGGGCAAGAGGAGATTATAGGTGAACATAGTCATAACAGTCAGTGATACATATTTATTTATTGTTGTTTATTTGTCTCTGACTCTTCATGACTTCATTTGGGGTTTTCTTAGCAGAGAAACTAGATTGGTTTGTCATTTCCTCCTCCAGCTCATTACTAAGGTAAACAATTAAGTGATTATCTGGGCTCTCCCAGCTCTGAGGTCAGATTGGAACTTAGGGAGGGAATAAAAATGTTAAAGATGGAAGAGAACTGGGTTTATTTATTTTATTGTTGTTGCTCAGTTCTTTTACTCATCTCCAACACTTTTAGGTGTTTTTTCCTTGCCAAAGATGCTGATGTGGTTTGCCATTTTCTTCTCCACCTCATTTTGCAGATGAGGAAACTGAGGCAAACATGGCTAAGTGACTTGCTCAAGATCACACAGCTAGTGTCTGAGGCCAGATTTGATCTCACAAAGATGATCTTTCTGACTTTAGACCCAGCTCTCTATCCACTGTACCAGTTAGCTTCCCTAAACATTTATTAAACATTATTAAACAGTATCTGGCTACTATGTGCCAGATACTGTGCTAAATGTTTGGAGATTCAAATATTAAAAAAATAAAAGTCTCTGTCTTGAAGGAGCTTACAATCTATGTTTGAAGGCTTGCCCTTAATAAAATTGGGAAGAATTTTAATTCTTAACTTTAATTCAAGGAGGCAGTAAATGATTCAAGAATCAAAATGTTATTTAGCTTAAGAGACCCCTAGTTTTAACTGTATCAGAGAACTATTGATGAGATAAATATAAATAGAGGAACTTAGGTAACCATAGCTTCTCTGGTATTACTTTTACTTTGATGTTTGATAACATAGTGCATTCTCTGCTTGTGTTGGGGACATATAGAAACCTGCATGTAAAATGTTCTCTGGGGAGAGATCACTAAATTTCAGCCTCCTGGTCGCTTTTCTCCATATGCATACTCAGACTTGCTCCTAAGTATAATTCACGGTATTATATTATTTCTTTATCATATTTAGAAGAGGGAGGTAGACTTTATTCTGCTTGGGTCCCAGAGAATAAACTGAGTAGCAAAGTATGGAAGTTCCCAACAACCAGGTTTTGGCTTAATGTATAGAAATATTTTCTAATGGAATTCTTCAAAAGCAGAATGAACGACCACAATGACATTGGGCAAGAGGCAATCAGATGTCTTGTGAGCCTTGAGGATGTTTGAATAATTGTCCATTTAGGGCTGCTATTGCAGGGAGTAGGCAGATATATAAACCAAACTGACGGATAATGAATTTCTGGGACTCTATAGAAGAATTGTATGTATGTATATGTGTATATGTGTAAATGTACAAATATATGTATGTGATATATATATGTGTGTGTGTGTGTACACATATTCTAAAGCCAGTGACCGCATTTTTCTATTTTACCTTACATTTTTCAATCAAGAGAATCTCCAGTCTATAGTGAATTAATCCATCTGTATCCACACCAGCCAAGCTTAGAGATGGGAAATTTGTGATGAGAAGTTGAACTTCCAAGTTGATTCTCTAGAACTCCAGGAAATTGCAGGGGATGAATAACAATTATCAACATGTAAGGGTAGCTTTGTTGAGAGGTTGCCTCTGGAAGGTTATTGGAAAATTCCACTATATATCTATCTATGACTTCTCAGTTCTGCAATGATTTTGCTAATTCAATTGAAGTGATTTAACTATGAACTTGAAAATGAGATGATTTGTGAAGAATATGAAGTATTAAAATAAAATTATTCTTTATATGTGTGTCTCTCTCTGTGTATGTATTTGTGATGGGAAAAGATGAATTAATGATATTACAATCTAGAAGTAATTTGACCATTATAAAGGGATGGGGTAGTAATCAGTAAACATTTTACAAGAGGAATGAACTTACCAGTGTGAGATTGTTTTGGAGCAGGTGCTTTGGTTGGTCCTGGAGTATCTGTTCCTAAAGTATCTGTTCCTTTAGGGAGGTAAGAGAAAAGTGATTTAATGCCTTTAATCAATCAATCACCAAACATTTAGGTGCACACTCTGTCCCAGGCACTGTGCTAGGTGTTTAGAATACCAAAAGAAAAGAATGTCTTTCTTCATGATCATGCAATTTAAAGGGGGGGACAGCATACACACACATACACACACATTTATATACACTAAACAGAATGGGATAATGTAGGCAATAGCAGCTTTCACAAAGAGCCTTTCTGTAGAAGGTAATATTTAGCTAAGTCCTAAATGATTCACTCTAAATCATTAGAAAACACAGAGAGGCAAGAAGGGAGTTCATTCCTTAAAAAATAAGGGATAGTTCATGCAAAGATAAAGAGACAGGGGATGGAGTGCCACGTATAAGCAAAAGCAAGAAGCCCATTTTAGCTGAATTGTAGATGCATGGTGAACCCAGAGGCAAGAGGAGACTGGGAATTAGGAACTCAGGTGCCTGAGTCAGACCCCAGCCTAGAAAGCCCAACTCCAGTGAAAAGCTCATCAAAACAGGATATTAATAGAGCAGAAAGGCCTTGAAAGGTGGCTCATTACAGAACTAACTTCTC
The DNA here is from genome assembly GCA_023553655.1 of Myrmecobius fasciatus. NCBI lineage: Eukaryota > Metazoa > Chordata > Mammalia > Dasyuromorphia > Myrmecobiidae > Myrmecobius > Myrmecobius fasciatus. Next base: position 191,701 of record JAJPUD010000892.1, read on the forward strand.
ATAGGCCACGGAGGCACTAATTTATGGAAGATGAGGCTACTGTCTGTGAATGGCAGTTTGAGAGAAATAATTCTGCCTCGGGTACCTCTTTGAAAGCTCTGCTCTAATGAGCTCCCCTGCTACCTGCTCTGAATGCCCTGGCCCAGGTGCAAGGGAGCCCTGGAAAAATGTCTTGACAATCCTTGCAGAGAAGCATCATAGAGGCCCAGCATGAGGCCCATGATCCATCAACAGAGCCCTCATTTGCCTCTGGAATGGTTTCTCAGGGTCCTGGAGTATAGCAGGATTTATGTGCTGCTGCATAATGGTAGGAAAAACATCAACAGAGTTATGGGGTAATGAGAGACTTTTCTCTTTCCAAACAATTCTACAGCATGTTAAATTTACTACAATTCTCCTTTTGCAGCTAGTTGCACAATTTATGTGCTCCCGAGCTGCCAAGTTCTCTGCTGGAGAGGTTAGTCCTTTAGAAAAAAAATCCCCCCAAAATAAAAACAGTCCCAATGCTTCTGAGAGAAGGTTCACAAAATAGCAGCTTTTAGCCAGTGGCTATTCAAGGCAACCTAGCAGGTTCACTTGTGCTTGTTTTGTGTCCACATGTCCCATCTTCTCAAGGAAAGACATCATGATATGTGCTCTTTCCAGTCTGGGCTCTGGAGTCAGAAGACTTGGGGTTTCAAATTTAGGTCTGAGACTATTGGCAATCCCTTTCATGTTTCTGGCCCTCACTTTCCTAAAATGAAGATAATGCTAACACTTATAATACCTATTTCCCAAGGTGGTTTTTGAGAATGAAATAAATTAATTTATAATTCTTTAATAAGAATTAGCTTTAAGTTTTACAAAGTACTTTGCAAATATCATCTCATTTGATCTTTCCAACAACTTGGAAGAAAGGTGCCATTGTTATCCCCATTTTACAGGAAAGTGAGGTAGACTGAGGTTAGACTTCTGCAAGATCCCACAACTAGTAAATATCTGAAACAGGAATAGATTTCAGGTGTACTTTTTGTTAGCATCCTCTGTAATGGAAATAAATTACAGGACTTTCCAATAAGATCAGAAGTAAAGGAAGAATGAATGCTTTAAATAATAAATATAATACAACAAAATAAATACAAATAATAAATTTGTAATTTAACAATAAACCAGAAAAAGAAACTGAGGGAATAAGTATAGACCACAAGAAAACAGAATTATCATTTTTTGCAGATGATATGATGATTTATTTAAAGAATCCTAAAGAGTCAGCTAAAAAAACCAATTGAAACAATTAACAACTTCAACAACACTATAGGATATAAAATAACCCTCATAAGTCATAAACATTTTTGTATATTAGTAACAAAATCCAGTTAGAAGATTTAGAAAGAGAAACTCATTTAAAATTAAAAGAGAAAATATAAAATACCTGGGAGTCAAGACACAGGAACTATGTGAACACTATTACAAAATAATCTTTACATAAATACAGACAAACACTTGGGAAAATATTTATTGCTCATGTGTAGGCTGAGCCAGACTATGAAGGCAGAGGAAGTGTTCTATAAGTATTCTGAGAAGGACAATATTATTAGCTCAATGCCTTAGGTAGATTATTTTGGCAGCTGTGCGGTGGATGGATGGATGCAGAGAGAAGTTAAAAGCAGGAAACTCAATTAGGCAGTTTATTAAATTTAATAATATTGAATTATTTAGTATTTTTCACCAGCATTATCAAAGTCTTGGTTATATACCCAAATCACTGAAGCATATTCCTTTAAAATGAAAATTCAAATGACAATCATTTACATGACCATCCTGTGGATAATTCAAGACATGTTTCTAGGCTTGGATAATTTAATAGGGAGGCTATTTGCTATTCAAGATTGCCAACAGCACATGAGCAATCTGCCATTAAAGCATTTCTCCCTCAGCACAAGTGTATTTTATCATGTAAGCCTTAGAGAAGTTAATCTCCATAAAATCCACTAATCTACAACTCAAACATATAATAATTAACCTTTTGACTGTTTCATAAATCCCACTAAAAAATCATAGGCTGTTATGCTGAATAAAACAAGTTAATAAAAGAGACAAGCCGTAAAAAACTTAAAAGACAGGGGAGATTGATATGAATGACCCCAGTTAAAACTTAGGCTCTTAAAACCTGCAGCAATAGTCGGAAGATAGAGTGAAAACATTACCAGCCAATGGAAAACAGTGACGTCATCAGCATCCAGTTTGATTGGCTGAGGGCTTGCTTGGGACTGGTTTGCAGGTTGCTTAGTGTGCATGTTTTCTGCATTTACACTATTTAGAAAACTAGAGACAATTTCTGAGTAATAAAAAAAAAATTGAATTTAGAATATATCGTGGGTCCCAGCATAATAATCAAAATTAATTCTCCACTAATCTTAAAAGCCTCTTGAAAGGGAGTAGGACTTTAGCTTTAGGATGGACCAAAAAAAAAATCGTTTTCCCCCCCCCCACTCCCACCCTCCAATTGGAAGTAGAATGGAGCTCTCTGACCTTTGCCTAGGACGGCGGGCTGCAATGGGAAGAACATTGAACACAAACTCATGGAATCGGAATCTTGGAGTAACAAGGAGCTTGAAGAGACTTTGGAGACAGGAAAGAATGACACAATCCCTGCGGCCCTGGGACCTACAGTCTAACAAGCGGCTACAAGACATGCATCCAAAAACAGTTTAACCACTAGGTCACCTAGGAGATGGATAAAGAAAACTCTGAATTTTTCTTTTTCTTGTTTATTATTAAATTTCACATTTATTATTTGCATTTATTCATTTTATTGTTTTATATGTATTATTTAAAGCATTCATTCTTCCTTTAGTTCTGATCTTATTGGAAAGTCCTGTAATTAATTTCCATTACAGAGGATGCTAACAAAAAGTAGACCTGAAATCTATTCCTGTCTCAGATATTTACTAGTTGTGGGATCTTGCAGAAGTCTAACCTCTGCCTCACTTTCCTGTAAAATGGGGATAACAATTAACTCTAAATTTTATGTTTTATGAAAAATTGGGGGAGAGAGAACAGGATCAGCAGCGGCAATCAGGTAAGGCTTCATGCAGAAGAGGAAACTCCAAATCAGTCTCGAAAAATAGAGAAGCATTTCAACAGGTAGAAAGGAGTAGGGGGCATAATCTAGATATAGCCTTGAGAATTGCAGGGAGGCAGAATGGGATAAAATAAAATTAAAGCACAATTAGAAGGCTTGTTTGCCTGGAAATAAGGGGAAGGATAGGTAGTATACAGGCATTGTAAATGAAAAGAATACTAGATTTGGGGTCCAATTTTTATTCTGCCTCTTACCACCTGTGGGAATTTAGGACAGTGACCACTTCTGTGGTTTTCAACTTTTCCATTTTTAAGATAATGATATTAGGCTAGAATATTTCTAAGTCTCTTTCAGCTCCAAATCTACATGAATTATCTAAAATATCTTTTTTAAAAATTTTTTTTAATTTATTTTTTATTTGCAAAACATATGTATGGGTATTCTTCAACATTAACCCTTACAAAGCTTTCTGTTACAAGTTTTTCCTTCTTACTTCCCACCCCTCCCCTAGATGGCAGGAAGTCCACTACATGTTAATTATGTTAAAATACTTGACAAATCGAATATATGTATACATATTTCCACACTTATCATTGTTGTGCATATCTTAAATATCTTTAAAAAATTTATTTCAATGGTATATTATTTTGCATTTACATGCTTTTGAACTTTCATTTTGGTAAGATTTTGAATTTCATATGCCCACAAGGCTATAAAATAGTGCATATTCTGATCCAGCAGTCTCACAACTGGCTCTCAAAGAGATCATAAAGGAGGGGAAAAATCTTTGTAGCAGCTCTTCTGATAGTGGCAAAGATTGGAAATTGCATGGATGCCCAACATAACTAAGTTATGATATATGCAGATGGCATTTTCTTTCCAAAGTTTATTGGAACTGTCTTGGATCATTGACTTTCTGAGAATAGTTAAAGTCTATCATAGTTCCCGTTGCTATGTACAAAATTGTCCTGGTTCTGTTCATTTCCTTTAACATCCGTTCATGTAAATCTTTCCTGGCTTTTTAAAAGTCAGCCCGTTCATCGTTTCTTATAAAAAATAGTGTTTCATAACATTCATATATCACAACTTATTTGGCCATTCCCCAATTGATGGGCAGCCATCATTTTCCAAATTCTTTGCCACCAAAAAATGTTGCTACACACATTAAATATTAGAGTCATTGGAAAATCATCAATGGTTTTTGAGCAGAGAAGAATCATTGGACTGAAAGCACCAACTCTTCCAAAGTCAATAAAATACCCCTTGGTGGACACTGGGAGGAAGGAAGGAACAGCTTGTGCACCTTGAGTACTTAAAAGGAGTGGGAAATAGGGAAGATCTTTAGGAAGACTGGAGAGAAGGGTAAGGAAATAAGTATTTCTTAAGTACCTAAAATGTTGCAAGCATTTTATGACTATCTCATTTGATACTCAAACAATCCTGGGACATAGATTGATATTATCTTTGTATATCATTTTATACATACAGAAAATAAAGTTTCTATATATATGTATATATATGTATGTATGTTCTGTATGTACATATATATATATATATATATATATGAGAGGTTAAGTGAGTTACCTACCATAACTCAAACATAACTATCTAAAGATCTGCTCAAATTTGTATAAATACTCAATCTGAAAAAGAAAATAATGGTTTATCTTTATTTAAACCAAAAAGGATTAGATTAATTCTGCTTATCCCCAGAGATTCAGAGAAATGAGTGGACATTATGTAGAGAAGTAGAAATAGACTTAGAAAGACTTCTAATAAAGCTATCTAAGAGTAGAATGGGCTACTCTAGGAAATAGCAGTGTTCTTCCAGACCACTACTCATGTTCTTTCTCTTCCCAATTTTTCATAGAGCACATGGGTCTCTTTATCTCATAGGTTACCTAGTGATTAAATTTTTTTTGGATGCATGTTTTGTACTCTCTTGATAGACTGTAGGTTCCAATGTGGCAGGGATTGTGTCATTCTTTCATATCTCCAAAGTATTTTAATAACTGTCTTACATATAATAGTCTCTTCATAAATTTTCTATTGAATAAATTAATGAATGAATGAATTTAATCTCGTTGCCATCAGAACTAATTTTTCTGGTGGTCTTGCTCAAAAATTTTATTTTCTCTCAGAGGTGACAATAAGTAGAAATGGAATTTACAGATATTTCACTTATAGCTCTTTCTCAGCCCTTCTAGAATTTTTTGACCAGAGGAAAATGGAGAAGATTGTTTATTCAGTGTTTAATAAAGTGGTCTTTTAATTTTCTCAGAAATGTCTTTATTCAAGCCTATACTTTCATCTTTTGACTATTCAAATCTACCTGTATTCCAATATCTAGATTTCATATCAGGTCTTTCAGAAAGTCCTCATTAAATATCTCAATCCTTACTGACCTTTCTATTCCCCAAAGCAAGTCTTGAAAGAACATGAAATTTGTATTCTGGGATTTGAGACTTTGAATGCTGGCTCTACAACTTGATTAATAATATTTGGCATTGGAAGAAGCCTTGAAATTATCTAGCCCAACTGCCTAATATTGCAGATGAAGGAACTGAGTTCCAGGTAAATTATTTGTCTAAAGACATACACACAATAAGTAGCAGATACAAGATTTAACGTCTTCTGACTCCAAACCTAGTACTATTTACATTATAGTTGCCAAGTTACCTAACCTCTGTCTGTTCCCTTTGGCAGTTTCCTCATTTCTAAAGTGAGGATTATAATAGGACCTGTCTCTCAGAGTTATTGTGAGTATAAAATGAAGTGATATTTATAAAACAATCTGTAGACCTTAAAGTGGTTTGTAAGTGTTAATAATAACAATAATTATCATTAAAATATCATCTGTTAAGAGAAGCAACTGAGTTTAAAGTCAGGAAGATTTGCATTTGAATTTTTTTTCAGATAGGTGAATTATTTACATTTCTTAGGCTTTTGTTTCCTCATCTGTAAAATAAGGCTAATAATAACAACATATGTCACAGGGTTTTAATGAAGATCAAATGAGTTCAAAAGCTGTTTGCAAACCTTACATACAGTGTCAACTTATTATGATTATAATGATCTATCACTGTTCATTTGATGGGCAAATTACCTCCTGAGAGGGACTTAGTGATCTTTACCTGAGAGAAGAAATTCATTGGTTGTATCTTCTTCCTGCTTGGAAGAGGTGAAAGTCATTGATGATGGTGAAGAACTCAACACTGAAAAGAAAGAAGAACAAAACAAAGTAAAGATTAAAGAGAGTTAGAAATAGAGGTAAACCCAGAAAAAGGGTGGATGATGAGAAAAATGATTATCAATGGCCAATATTTGGGGAAGGTTCAGAGCTTCCACTCTCTACTCCCTTCTTTCTAATTTTAAGTTCATTTCTTGTAAGACAGTGCTGATAATGAGATTGAACTTCCTTTTTTGTTCAAGGACTCATGCTAGTGGAAGCTATTGTGTTCTGCTCAGCCTTGTGTGAGGTATACATTTTTTGAATTGATAGCCTAAAGCTATGGATGGTCTGGCATAGATACTTTTTTATTCAAGGGTGACATTCTCATTCCTTCATTTTAATCCACTTCCTATCATGTTAATCAATTAAATTTAATTATTGTTTGATGGACCACCTCTTGTCCAAAGGCATAAAAACATAAGGAGACATTTTTGTTAATCTCTTACTGTTGTGATTGATAAAAATTGATTATAATTTATGCACAATTTTGTCTCAAAATTATTTCTTTTTGTCACAATGGACAGATAAGAGCTTTTTAATATGGCCCATAGTGTAATAGGACCACAACAGTGGGTTTGGAATCAGGAGACTGGATTTCCAGGTCTGGCTCCTACTTTTACAGGACAATCCAAGTATCAGAACATTTGAAGACAGACAATGAACTCCATTGATTCCCTTTCATCTCCAGGATTAAATATAAAATCTCTTTGGCATTCAAAATCCTTCATAACACCACCACTCTTTTAGTTTGTTGTTTTTTTTTTCATTTTATTAAAGCTTTTTATTTGCAAAACATTGCAACATTGACCCTTACAAAGCTTTTTGTTACAAATTTTCCTCCCCTAATCCCCACCCCTCCCCTAGATGGCAAGAAATCTACTACATGTTAATTATGTTAAAATACTTGACAAATAAGATATGTGTATACATATTTTTACAGTTATCTTGCTGTGCAAGAGAAGTCGGATCTACAAGAATAAAAAAAATCTGAGAAGGGAAACATAATGCAAGCAAACATCAATAAGTTGCATGTAAACTCTATGTAGTCATCCACCCTCAGATCCCACAGGCCTTTCCCTGGGTGTATACGGCTTTTTTCATCACTGAACAACTGGAACTGGTTTGAAACATCTTACTGTTGAAGAGAACCATGTCCATCAGAATTGATCATCATATAGTCTTGGTGTTGCCATGTACAATGATCTCCTGGTTCTACTCATTTCACTTAACATCAGTTAATGTAGGTCTCTCCAGGTCTCTCTGAAATCATCCTGCTGGTCGTTTCTTACAGAACAATAATATTCCATAACATTCATATACCATAATTTATTCAGCCATTCTCCAATTGATGGGCATCCACTCTTTTAGTTTTTTTACCCTCTCCCTTAATTCACATATTCTTTATTCTAGTGACACAAGCCTCCTTGTTGTTTCTTGAATAGGAAATTTCTTCTCTTGACTCCAGGAAATTTTTTTTTCTTGCAATGTTTATGGTATTAAGGAATTCTCTGATATACAGTAAGATATCTCTTCTGCCTGAAGCTTCTCCCACTTCATTACTTCTATAGGATTTTTCTCCAGTATGAATTTTCTGATTTATGGTAAGTTAACTTCTCTGGCTAAAAGTTGTCCCACATTCATAACATTTAAAGTATTTCTGTCCAGGATGAATTTTCTGATGTATATTGAAGTTTCCTCTCTAACTTTTCTACTCTTAATACATTTTTTTGGATTTATCTCCAGTAAGCATTGTCTGATGTACATAAAGCATCCCTTCTGGCTGAAGGTTTTCCCCCACACATTACTTTTATGATTTCTCTTCAGTATGAATTTTCTGATGAATAGTAAGGTATCCTGTTACTGAAAACTTTTCTACATTCATTACCTTTATAGGATTTTTTCCTAGTATCATTTTATGTTTAGTAAGATTTCCTTTTTGGCTTTTTCACATTCATTGGTATTCACTTTTCTTAAATGAAATATAATTCATATTTCATATAATTATATTCATATTCATGATTATAACTCATATAATTTCTTTAATGAAATACAATTACATTGCTTTGGAGTGGAATCCTACTCTTTTGATAAAGACCTGGAAAAGGACTTTTTGGAAACTTTTCTCCCATTGTGTACCTCTTCCTTCAAACTTGGAGATCACTTTTGGTTTGGAAATTGGAAACCTCAGGGAGATGAGATTCTTACAATTCTCCATGGCTCCATAGAGATTTCTCTGATCAGAATCCAGGTGTTCCCATTTTGCCCAAGTGATTTTTGAAGGTCATTGATGGCAATATTCGCAAAAGAACTGGAAATCAAAACTAGATCTTCAGACATCAAATCCAGAGCTCTTTCTATTGCTTCTACATGGTCTCTGCATAATTACTCTTTCATCCTCCCTCCTCTAAGTCACTTTTCCATTGCCTTGGGATGAATGAGTGTGTGAATGTCTGAGGGAGTGAGGGAACGCATGAAATAAAGAATGAATATATATAAAGAGTGAATGTATAAGATACAGAGGAAACACTGAAGAAGTGAATGTCTAGAGGAATGAATGAGCAAATATCTGGCAGGCCAGGGCTGGCTCCTCACACATATCACCTGCACCCTGGGCCTAAACTTGGGCCAAACCCTGAACTGCCCAGCCGTTTGGTCCTGGGAGACCCCTGACCTGTGGTGGTGGGAAGCATCTTGCATGTTCCTTCTCTGGCTAGAAATCAGGTGGAGAGCTGTGCTACAATCTGGAATGAGAGGGCCCCAAAGATAGGTGGGGCATTTATGGGAGAAGGTAAGCCCAGAGTTAGAGGTTGGGGGGTGCCCCCCAAAATGCCCAGAGAATTCTCCAGTCGATTTCACTGGCTGTCCCCCATTCCTAGAATGCTCTTCCTTTTCACCGTTGACTCGTGCTTTGCCCAGATAAATTTCCACTTCCTATAGCAAGCAATTTCTTGTCCCTGTCAATTCTAGTCTTTCTTACTTGCCCTGTCTATAACTTGCTTGCACATGGTGGTTTGCACACTTTCTCTCCCCATCACATTGTAAGTTCAGGTATTTTTTTTCCCTTTTCCTTTTCTTTGTATTTCCAGCTTTTGGCACAATGTCTGACACACAGTAGGTGCTGGTTAAATACTTATTGACAGACTAAGAGCAAGCCACTTAACTTCTTCTATACTTAATTTAGTCAGAAAACCATGGGAACCGAGTGTGGGTCACAACATAGCATTTTCACTCTTTGTGTTGTTTGCTTGCATTTTGTTTTCTTTCTCATTTTTTCTTTTTTTATCTGATTTTTCTTGTGCTGCATGATAATTGTATAAATATATACACATATTGAATTTAACATATATATTTTTAACATGATATATTGGATTACTTGCCATCTAGAGGAAGAAGTTAATGGAAGGGAAAGGGAAATTTGGAACACAAGGTTTTGCAAGGGTCAGTGTTGAAAAATTATCCATGCCTATGTATTGAAAATAAAAAATTTTAATAAAATTATAAAATTTTAATAAAAATATTCTCTCTATACTTACTTATACTATCTCCCTCCAATTAAAAAAAATAGGAAGGGGCAGCTAGGTGGTGCAGTGGCTATGGTACCAGCCCTGAAGTCAGGAGGACCTGAGTTCAAATGTGGCTGCAAACACTTAATACTTCCTAACTGTGTGACCCTGGGCACTTAATTGGCTCACAATTGGGTTAAATATATATATACACACATACATATATTATATACATGCATGTATGTATATCTATGTATGAAAAAGAAAATCATCAAAGACTATGCAATTCAATTGAAGAATTCCTGCTCTTCTACCCCCACTGACTGTCTTTTAATTTTATATCTTTGATATGAGATTTTTATCAGCAAAATTTGCTACAAAGATTCCCCCTCCTCCCAGTTACCTGGCCTTGGTTTTATTTGAACAAGAATTTTACATTTTATATCATCAAAACTTGGCAATTTTATCTTCTGTTATCCTCTATCTTTTATTTGACCATAGCTTTGAAAGGTAATTTCTTCCCTGCTCCTCTAATTTTCTTTTATGATGTGACTTATAATTAAATCATATTTCTACTTGAAGTTTACATTGGCATATGGTGATATTGATCTATAATTAATTTCTGCTAGATTAATTTCCAGTCCAGTAGCTGAGATCTTTGTGTTTATTGAAAACTGTGCTTCTGTGTTCATTTGTTTTTATATGTTGTATAACTTATTTATTCTACTAATCTCCCTCTCTATTTTTGACTATTACCACATCATTTTGATGATTACTCCTTTGAAGTATAGTTTTAGAACTGGTACTTCTAGTCCCTCTTTTTTTCCCCTTCTATTTCCTCTTCTCTTTATTTCCCTTATGAAAGGAATTTTTTGACCTTTAGTTTCTATAAATAAATTGTATTATACTTCCAGACCCATAAAATAATCCTTTGGTAGTCTGATTGGTATGACATCTAATAAGGAAATTAATTTAGGTAACATTATCATATTTAATTGTAAATTGTACTGGAAATGTTAGCTTTAGCAATGAGAAGGAAAAGAAATTAAAAGAATTAAAATAGGTAATGAAGAAACAAAATTATCACTCTTTGCAGATGACATGATAATATACTTAGAGAATCCTAGAGAATTAACTAAGAGACTATTAGAAATGATTAACACCTTTAGCATAATTGCAGGATACAAAATAAATCCACATAAATCACATTTAATTGTATTGGTAAACCTAGTCATAAGCAATTATCTTTTCTATAATTATTGAAATCCATTTTTTTAATAAAAAGTTTCTTTCATATAGTTCCTAATTGTATCTTGGTAGATAGTATTTTTTTATATATTCTGTAATTATTTTGAATGAAATTTTTCATGTCTTTTAGGTGGGTTTTCTTGATATTAAGACTTGTGCCAGTGACTTGCATGGATTTATTTTACAGCCTGCAACTTTTATGAATTTATTGTTTTTATTTTTTAGTTGCCACTTGAGGATTCTCCCATGCTTCTCAAAATGTGTTCCAGAAAATCTTAGGGGTCTCTGAAACACTTTGAGTGTCTATAAATTAGTTTTTTATTTTTAATATGGTAAATATCTATAAATAAGCCCCACATAAACAAAAATTCTTTGGACAGATTTTGAATAATTTTTAATGGTATAAAAATTCTGTGAACAAAAGTTTGAGAACCACTGTTCTAGATTAACCTTTGTCGCTTTGCTTATTTTATCGCCTCAATTTCTCTTTTTTCAGTTTTGTTGCTGTAGTGAGTGTTTCTAGAATTATGTTAGGTAGTAGTGATGATAATAAACATTCTGGTTTTTACTTTTGATCTAATGAAAAGACCTTTAAGCTTTCATCTAGTATAATATTTGATTTTGGTCTTAGATAAGTAATATTTATTATATTAAAGAAATGTCCATTTATTTCATTTACTCATGTGTTTTCTAGTGCTTTCAATAGAAAATGGAATTGGATTTTGTCAAAAGACTTTTCATCATCTATTGATATTATGTGTTTTTATTATTTATGTTGTAATGTGATTTATTTTGTTTAGAATGTTTTCATATTGAACCAACCTTGTATAAGCCAATCTTGGCATAAATCCAACCTGTTCTAAATATGTAATAATTTAAATACATTATTTTGCCTATTTCTTTTTTGTTTCCTTTCTTTGGCATCAGTTAATTAGAGATGGGGGTTTATAATTTTCTTTTTTTGCTTTATCTCTCTTTGTTTTAGGTATCATGGTCATATTTATATTATAGAAAGAGGTTAAAAGACTCCCCTCTTTTCCATTTGACAAATGTCTTATGTAATACTAATGACAATTTTTCTTTGAATGCTTGTTAGATTCATTTGTAAATGCATCTAGTTTGGGGTTTCCCTCCTAGTTTTTGTGGGTTATTTATGGTTCAATTCCTTTTTAAATATTGGTTCACTTAAATAATTTATTTCTTCTTTTGTTAACTTTAGTATATTTGTAGGTATTCATCTATGCTTTCTAAGTGGTCAGTTTATTTTCAGCAAAGAGTTGGGCAAAATTTGAACAGTTTCTTTATTTCCTGATTTTTTTGGAGGGGGGCTGAGATAATTGGGGTTAAGTGACTTGCCTAGGATCACAAAGCTAGAAAGTGTTAAGTGTCTGAGGCCAAATTTGAGCTCAAATCCTGCTGACTTCAGGGCTGGTGCTCTATTCACTGTGCCACCTAGCTGCCCCTGTTTCCTAATTTTGATATAAACAATTTAACATTCCTCTCTCTAATGAAATTTTTCAGTTTTTTCTAGAATTTATTTACTTACACTTCTTTAAGATTAAGTTACTTATTCTCCAATTAATTTCTAATTCTTTTTCCAAAGACCCCCTTTTGAATAAAATTTTAATTATACTATACTCAATAAATGATGTATGTTTTTGCCTTCCACATTTTCTGTGAGTTTTCTCCCCCTAACAATGGTCAGTTTTTTAAAACATGCCGTGCGAGGCTGATAAGTATGTGGATTTCTTTTTATTCCCTAAAAGAAGTCCTTATTACCTGTAGTTAGGTATGTGTGGGATGAAGTGCCTTGTGTCATCATAATCCTTGTAAGGGGAGAAAGTCTATAAGGTGTTCTTGTATATAGGGTCTCATCTTCACGTGAAGTTCCAGTTTGCTTTAGGGAAGAAATTTTCATAGAAGAAATTCCAGATCCTTCCAATCTCATGGTTTGTGTCCATGATGGGAATTTTGTAGTTATTTCTTCAGGTCTTTTCAAAGACTCACTCTGAGGCCAGGTAGTTGTTCTAGTGACTGTAGAGAGACCAAAAAAAAAATGCACTGAAATGCACAACAGTTTTGATTTAGAAATCAGTATTTCTAGGAGGCTGGAAGTTAATTAAACAACAAATGCAACTTTTGTTGAGAAATAATGATGACTCATTTTTATATAGCACTTTGCTATTCCAAAGCATTTTACATACATTAACTTTACTTATCTTCATCACAAACTTCCAAAAATCAGAGTAGGCAAATTCCCAGAATTACAGATTTTTGAAAGAGACCTTAAAAAGCCATATTTAAGTCGATAGGATATTTAAAGTTATTGGTTCTATTTAAAGAATTTTAGAAACAATTTTATAGAGTTAGTTCATAGGATAATTGATTTGGAGCTTGAAAAGATCTTAGTCTATTGAAAAATTCATTCATGTTGTAGATGAATAAGCTGAGGCTGAGAGACTTTAAGTAACTTACTCAGAATATCACATAGGAGTATTTGAAATAGCATTTGAACTTAGGACTTCCTGACTTCAAATTCAATGCCCTATTAACTTTTCAAAGAGAGATTTTTTTAACATATATTTATAATCAAACTACTTATTTCTCTGTTTCAGTCTCTCTCTCTCTCCCCTTACTTTCATTCCTTTCTTCCTCTCTTTCTTTCTTTTCCTCCCTCCCTCCCTTCCTTCCTTCCTCCCTTCCATCCTTCCTTCCTTCCTACCTTTCCCCCCCTCTCTTTTTTTCTCTCTCTCTCTTTCTCTCTCTTTTTCTTTCCTTTTCCATTCTGTCTCTCTGTGTCTCTATCTGTGTGTCTCTGAATCTGTTCCTTTCTCTCTTCCCCCTGCATATACTCAATAAACAGTCATGATAATATATGGGCAAAGAAGAAATTGAGTCTCAGGAGTGGAACTGAAACTACATCTTATCACCTTCCAGCCAAGTGATCTTTGTGAGTAGCAAGTACTGAATCAAGATTATCTAGAATCTAGTGTTCTGTCCTTTAACTTCAGGCTTCTTGTGCATTCATGTTCATACCAAGGTATGTTAGCAAATATTTAACAACCAAAAATAAAATGAACTCATCACCTCCTTTTATGTTTAATCTGCATTTTCTTTATCACTTTCTTAAGTATAGGCATTTAAAAATCAATAAATCAAGTCTGGATTTTTGGTTTTTGTTGATTTCCATGGCATAAGTGCTCATACTGAAAAATTTTAAATTGGCTTATTCAAGTTGTCTCTAGCACATGCTAAATTGATTCTATAAGTAGCTACCTAAGAAAATATGGGCAATATTTTAGGAAGAGAGCTGGCTCTAGAGCCAGGGCATTTGGATTAAAATTTGACTTGTGTAATCTTGAATCAATTTAGCCTTCAAAGTCTCTGTCCCTTCAGGTTTAAAAAAGAGCAAATCACTTTGGTTTTCAGTTTTTAAGATGCCTTTAACATATACCAATGTCATTTTAACTAAAAAAAATCCATTTCCAGTCCTCAGACTGACACAGGTAGCATTGCAATGGAAAGATTTTGCCTGGGTAGGGGGTATCAGGGGAAGAGGGCTCGATTCTATTCATTGTTCTGCCATTAACTTTTTGGACAAGCATAGGCAAGCCAATTTTCCTTCCCTGAACCTCAGTTTCCTCATCCACGAAATGAAGTAATTAGATTTATTTGTTTGTTTCTTCTTAATTTTATTTCTTTTTCTTTTTGCTTTTTTGCTGAGGCAATTGGGGTTAAGTGACTCATCCAGGGTCACACAGCTAGGAAGTGTTAAGTGTCTGAGATCAGATTTGAACTCAGGTCCTCCTGACTTCAGGGCTGGCGCTCTATCCACTGCACCAACTAGCTGCCCCCTCTTAATTTAATTTCAAAGAGGATCAATGACATTACAGGGTAATGTCCTGATTCGAGCACCGATTGGGGTTAAGTGAGCCAGGATTCAGTGGATGACCTTGGTGTCTTTGATGCTTGACCAAAACTCCAAGTATTCTACAGTGTCTACTTTAGCTACTTTCATGGCCATTGGAACACTGTTCTTATTTGACCATTCCATTGAGAGAAGTCTTCACATGCTTGGGTTAGACATCCTTCTAACTAAAAAATAAAAAAATCTCCCTATAGACTGGGATCTGAAAAAACACACCATATTTAGCTGTTCTAAATTTAGCTTTGCCATAAATGTGATTTTAGACAAATCGCAAATTAAGATTTAAATTCCACCTATGATGCGTATTAGTTGTGTAACCCTTAGGTCCTATGCTTACCCTTAGTCAGCATCTCTTTCATTATCCATAAATCTCCGTTATAATTCTTTGAAATAAGGAAAGCCTGCAATTATTATTTCCACCACCAGATGGCCACTCTGCCTAGTCTATAGAAAATGGCTCCATTGAAGCTCTCTACTGGATCAGCTAGAAATTGACAAAGGAGCATATTAGTGGGAAAGAGCAAAATGGAGATATTATTTAGGTGACATCAGGTTAAGTAAAACAAAAATCTATTTTTCAAACTGGATTTTCATATTATTATTTTATGTAGATTTATGTATGTCTGTTCTAAATAGCTTGACCCAAAATTTTAGTTGTTTTAAATTTCAGTAGTGTAAAACTATATTCTTTATACATCAGCAATTTTCAGACTTGGAAGGATAGTTAGAAATCTCTAGAAAATAATTTTAGAGATGGAAATTATTTCTTAAGTGTAATCTCTTCTGACCTCCTTAGAGACTTTAAGTGACCTGTCCAAAGAAGGTCATGAAGGTGGTAAGTGGGAGAGCCAGATTTCAAATGCTGGCTCCTCCAGCCTAATCAGGGATCTTTCCACTATATTGTGCCATGGTGATACTATCCTGCATCTGCTTGTCACATACAAAATATTTAATTGACCATAATGCTATTATTTAGGAAGCAGAACATGTCATGAGATAGAATTGGTTTAAAACTTTTCTTAGACAAAGAATCTGATGATTAGAGTAGGACTTTTTAATAAAGCATATCACCTTTAAGGTGAATCCTTCTACAAGTTGATCTAGAACTAGAAGGCACTTTAGAGAATCAAAACAGAGTAATAATATACAGAGGATAAGTATAAGGGGTTGTAGATGTCATCTAGCGTATCCCTTTTATTTTTCAGTCAAAATATTAAGTTCTAGAGAAGTTAGATGACATTACCAAAATATTAAGTAGAAAAACCATAATTGGAACTCAAAACCCTTTATCTAAATCAAAGCAGCTTTTTTACTATGGCACACACAGAAGGCTGACATCTGAGTTGAGATTTGAAGGATGGACAAGATTTGCTTATAAAGAAAAGAGGAGGGCAATGTAAGTTGAAGAAAGTACATGAGCTAGTTCCTAGGCAGAATAGCATGGAATTCAGAAACATCCTCTAGTTTAGCCCAACTCTCTCAGAATGAGCAGATATTCCTGTCCAGAAAAATAGCTTTTTTAAAAGACTTCTGCTTTCCTGCCTATCTGCTGTCTCTCAGCTTGTCTGCCCTGTCTGTCTACCTGCCTGTGGGTCTACCTGTTTGACTGTCTGTCTGTCCTGTCTGCCT
>JAJPUD010000892.1:208314-332684 GCA_023553655.1 Myrmecobius fasciatus
TGCCTGTGGGTCTACCTGTTTGACTGTCTGTCTGTCCTGTCTGCCTGCTGTCTCTCTACTTGTCTTTCCTCTCTGCCTGCCCTCTCTGTTTGTCTGTCTGTCTGTCTGTCTGACTGACTGTTTTCTTGTGTGTCTGCCTGCCTGTCTGCCTGCTATCTGTTTGTCTGCCCTATTTGTGTTGTGTGTCTGTCTATCTGCCTATCTCTCTGCCATCCTGCCTGTCTGCCTACCTCCCTATGGTCTGTCTGCTTGCTTGTCTGCCCTGTTTATCTGCACTATCTACCCATCTGTCTGTTTGTATTTTAATCCACTTACCCAGAACACCAGACACATTACTGGTAAATGTGTAATTAATAACAGGGGACTTTTCCACCATTTCCCAGAAGTCGGAAAGATTTCTTCCTGCAAAAAAAAGAAGAAAAACAAAATTCCACCCCCTGAAAGATTCCTCCAGCTAGAGAGTTACATTTATTTCTGGCATCTAAGAAAAGATCAGCTGTCTCACCTGTTTTCCCTGTCATCACACAGATGTAGATGCAGTCAGCCTCAGTGCTCTGACTCACTGAAAGACAAATGAATACATGCTGACAGCTTTGTAATTGCATCCATGTCACAATTTCTCTGCATAAATGAAAATTCCCAGACCTAGATGTTGAGGGATGTGTAATGCACAACATAAACCCAAGTGCTTCAGAAGGAAGGTTGTTCCATGGCAAATGGCAAATGATACTGACAACTGGACATAATGAAACCTGATGCGAATTCTGAGGAACAAAACTCCCAGGACAGGACTAGGTAGTAGTACATGAGTACATTGTGGCAGAGTGGAAAGAGAACTAGCTCTATAATCAGAATATATGGGATCAAATTCTCTTACTTTGAAGCTTACTAACTTATGACTTCTGGGCAAATCATTTTTTTTTACCTCTGCATGCCTCTGTTTCCTTATCTTTAAAACTGGACAGTAAATGACCCCTGAGGTACTATCTCACTCTAAATCTATGATACTATATATATATATATATATATGTGTGTGTGTGTGTGTGTGTGTATATACACACATATATATATTAGGCCATTTGTTTCCTATCAAATTGCTGACAATCCAATTGACTGGAAATTAATTAAATCAATATTTTAATAATCAGTTAATTACTTGTCAACTTGTTATTCAAAAAAGGAGCAAATCAAGGTACATTTCTTGTAGTCTGTCACATATGTTGTGTAAGATGACAAACCAAACCAAACTTCAAATGTGCACCTCAACATATCATCATATCACTAACATAGGACAGACTCATGATCATATTTCTCTATTAATAATCTTATGGGGTGAGCAAGTCAGGTCATATTATCCTTACTTTTACAGATTAGGATTTGTGCATGGCCACAGAAGTAATAAGTATCACAAAAAAGAATGCGGAGTTCACATTTTCTCTTTCCAAGACCACCTGTAAAACTGATTTTCTTGTGTGGCTCACAGAATGAAGCTATTGCATTTGTATAATTACGTCTGCAATATGACCCTCAAATCTCTTTTAGCATTAACTAGAAGAGTCACATCTTTCTCTTTTGCCACCTATCTCCCTGGTTACTAATTAGTTGACAGTAGCTGACTATCTATATAGTAGGATGAAGGAAGGAAGGTCTAAGGAGTAAGTTCACCAAGAATCTGTGATTTTCAAATGTCTTCATGTTCCCAGGGTTAGCCCTTAATTGGCTAGTCACCCATAACACAGACCTATTATCTCTATTTGCATATGTATCTATAGCACATATGTGTATGTATGTATATATACAATGTATGTATATGTGTGTACATATATACACATACTTACATATGTGTGTGTATATATATGTATATATATATATACACAATGCCATATGTATGTATATACATACATATAAAGGCATTTAGGTGTTGAAGAGAATAGAGTGCCAGGCCTAGAGTCAAGGAGACTCATTTTCTTAAGTTCAAATTTGTCCTCAGGCAAGTCGCTCTTTTGCTATTTGTTTTTATTTTATTTTATTTTTTGCTATTTGTATCAATTCCTCATCTGTAAAATGAGTTGGAGAAGAATATGACAAACCACTTCACTATCTTTGCCAAGAAAACCCCAAACTCATAAAGAGTTGGATATGACTGAAATAATTGAACTACTACAACAATAAATACATATATTGCTATATACTTATATATATATATATATATAGAGAGAGAGAGAGAGAGAGAGCACAATATGGATAATGATGAATGTATGTGGATTATTGTTTCTGAATTCAAAAGAGGCAGCATAATATTATACATAGAGGGCTACACTTGGAGTCAGAAATATTTGGATTGAAATCCTGCCTCGGACAGCCCAATGATGCTTGGAAAGTCACTTAACAATTCTGAGTCTGTTTCCTCATCTATAAAATGATCAGGTCAGCCTAAAAAGACTTCCCTTCCAGCTCTAGATTGAGATCCTATCATTCCAGGTTCCTACAATCCCAACCTACCCTTCACTTATGTACCAAAAAGTGTTTCCTTTGCTACCTTTGAAACCTTGATTTGCTGAATGTAAAAACAGCAACAGGAAAAGGAGAAAGTGGTGGCTCACTTGTATGGACTCAGGGATGCCAAATCCCAAATCTGCCTTGGACTTTCATGACTGACTAACCTGAGAGAATGGAGGTGGATTTGAAAATTTCCGTGAGGTAGCTGGTGGAGTTCCCAATGATGTCAACTAGGAGAGCTGTAAAATCTAGAAGATGGAATAAAACAGGTTTGTAATCCTTATTTAGAAGCACATGAGAAAAAACAAAACAAATTGTCTTCAGACTTTTTTCACTTCCCTTTGAATTTCTCCTTTGCTCTAGTTTGAATGGTTTCCTTACCATTCCCCTTTCATGAACCCTTCTTTCAGGCTGTTAGTGACACAGAGGAAGATGGCTTGTTTTATCTCTACAGTCTTTCACAGTTTCTAACATAATCTTGTATGTAATGGCTGACATTTGTTAAGTGTCTTATAATTTAATAAGGGTTTGTTCATCCTAAAAACAACCCCGTGAGATGAATTGTTCTAGTATTATAGGAACTGTAAGTAGAGTGAGATGGTCAGCATTTTTCCCTGTAGAGAATATATTGGAAGATCTCTTTTGAAGATCTGCTGCTACACAAGTGTTAGAGACTCCTACACCCATGGGTCTAGTTTACTCTTTTTAACTCTCACCCAAACTCAAGGACCACCACCATTCTCTCCTTCCCCAGCCATCTTCAAGCCCCTTTCCTAGGGCTTTGCTTGCTAAAAGGTATAATACCTCAAGGTAGGGAGAGGGCCATTATTCTATTTCCCTTTTTCCTTATTTTAATTGCCTTTCCCCTTCTGATCCCACTCTATATCTTCAAGAATAAGTAAATAAAAGAAAATAAAAACTGCTGTACACTGGCTTAGTTCTTGACATATTTAATTGCTAAATCCCTACTTAGCTCCATTTTTTTCATAAGGATGCTTGAAAATCATCTATTCCATTAATGATCTGTTTTTCTTACTATAGGATTATGGTCAGCTTTTCAGGGCAAGTTATTCTTGCTTGCAAGCTTGTATGCCTTTTGGAATATTGTATTACATCCTCTCCATGTCTTTACAGTAGAAGCCAACAGGTCTGTGTAATCATGACTATGGTACTGTGCTACATGTATAATTTCTTCCGGGCTGCTTGCAAGATTCTTTCTTTGTGTTGGTTTCTGTCTTTAACAATTCTAGGACTTTTTCTTTTGGTGTTTCTTTCAGGAGAGAATTGTGGGGTTTTCCCCCTATATTCTCTCTCATTTCAATAGATCTTGATAATTTTCATTTATGATTTCTTGAAATTCAGTGTACAGGCTTTTTAAAAATCATAATTTTCAGATAGTTCAGTGATTTTAAAATTATCTCTTCTAAATAATTTCATGGCCTTACATTTTTAAAAATATTGTGATTTGTTCTAATATCTCTTTCTGTCTCATGGAATATCGATTTCTATTTGGTCTACTTTAGTTTTCAGGGAGTCTTGTTATTTAAGTAAGGTTTACCACTTTCTATTCTAAGTAGCTTCTTCTTTTTTCAATTTTTTTCCTCCAGACTTTTCATTTTATTTTATTTTATTTTCATTTTATTTTAAAAAAATATTTTGGTTCATTTCTTCTAGGTATTTAATAGTTCTTATGGAAAATTATTTTATGCCTTTGATATCTGCTTCAATTAGTTATGGAGATACTCTTTCTAGATTGGATTTTTTGGTATCTCTGGATCTGTTAAAATTATAATCTCCTATGCCTTTTCGATTTAATCATACCTCCAACTTTAACTTTTGAACTGGGTTCTTTGGAATAGGTCCAGGATCTGTTAATTGCTATGTTTTGGGGTAGGTGTTTGACATTGGTTGAACTTGACTGGGGCCACCTAAAATCCTGATTTTTACTTTCCAAGGGATTTCCACAATTAGAAAAATAATAGATTTTAGGTCTTTGAGGTTCAGCATGATAGCCCTTCATATTTTCTATGATGTCTCAAGACAGAATGCTGCAGACTATGCCTCAGGACTTGGTTTATCCGGATTTAGATGCTGCCATGAAAGTACTGTTTGCTCCTTATTTCAGTGGGTTTCCACATTCTATAATGTTAATTTCTTATTACTATAGGGTTTTTCTTTGCTTTTTCTTCCTCTGAACATGTGGCTACATGTCTCTGGTTTATCTCTTATCAGGCTAGGTGACTACTTTAGTCACTCAATCAATCAACAAGTATTTATTAAGTGACTACTATGTGCCAATCATTGTGCTGGTGCTGGAATGCTAAAAGAGAGTCTTTGCTCTTAAGGAGTTCACAACCTATTGTATGAAGCAACATGCAAATGAATAAGCACAAACTAGTTATATGTAAGATAAATTGGAGGTAATGAACAGAAGGAAAGCATTGGAATTAAGAGGCAATAGAAAAGGCTCTAGTGCTGGATTTTCTGGCAAGCCTCCTTTTCAGTTGCCCAAGGACTTCTTGTTGATGTATGTTTCTAGAATGGAATAAGGACTTTAGTTTCTCCTCAGGTTTATTGATTGTTTTTTTCCAATCTATTACTATTGTTAGAATTTTGTTAGAGTAGGTGTGAGGTCCCTGGGCTGCTTGCTTCTGTTCAGATAGCCATCTTGACCACAATCCTTTCTTTTTTCTCAAGGGGTTCAGCAGCTGGTTAACCAGCTTCCTGCTCTTATACATGCTATTATCTCTTTGACCATCCTGTCCTCCCAGATCATTAAATTTTAAAAATTCCATGTTCTCAATTGAATTTGAATCGTATCTCAGACTTTTCCTGTCTTTGTGATCAATGACAAAGAATTTCTGTCAGCTTCAGTTTCCTCATCTCTAAAGCGGTAGGGTTAGTAATGGCTTTAACTTAATAGAATTATTGTTATGATCAATGGAGAATATATATGTGCTTATGTATTTCTATACATGTATAGACATACATATACACAATACATATAATACACATGCACATATACATATAGATGTATATGTATGCACATATACGTAATTTCTTAAATTTTTTTAATGCTACAAAAATGCTAGCTATCATTACTTGATTCATTCATGGGTCATACCTTTGATCCAACCATTACCTGTGATTCAACTTGATATAAAATCCTTAATTTCTGGCTATAATCTCTTATTATTTTATCTTTCTTTGACTTACTCCTGACAAAAGTCACCAGGACCTTCAATAACAACAACTATTTATCAAATACTTTTTTGGGCCAAGCAGTGCACTTAGGGCTGGTGATACAAATAGAAGCAAAAAGAAAGACATTAACAGCTTTTTATAATTTTACATTCTAATAGGATAAGACAACACAACCAAAAGAACTTATGTAGGTGTCATAGCCAATGGAGCACTGACAGTGGAGTAGAAGTGGAACCTCAGATACTTACTAGCTGTGTGACTCTGGGCAAGACCCTTCATCTTGTTTGCCTCAGTTTCCTTATCTGTAAAATGAGCTACAGAAGGAAATGGCAAACTTTTCCAGTATCTTTGCCAGAAAACCCTAAATAGGATCATGAAGAGTTGAATATGACTAAAAAATGACTGAACAAGAAAGGGAGAGAGGGAAGGATACAGTTATCTCAGTGGGGACATGGTGGAAAAAGAAGTACAGAGATTCGGGGACAAAATCCAGAGAAGAATGAAAAGAGTGAACATGTCTAATTTGGGGGGAGGAAGTATATATTTTTTAAAATGGAGGTTCTAGGAAGAAATGATCAATAAGAAAGTACTGTAAGGGTAAAGGGATCTTCCTGAATGAAAAGGCTAGCAGAATATGGTGGCAAAGCTTCTAGGAAGAAATGATCACTCAGGAGTGGAAGGATTTTTCCAGCATTCTAAGACTGCTAGAACATGGTTGTAAAGGTAAATTCTATGGGGAGAAATTTATTTCATCCTCTCCAGAACTTTATGCATTCATTCAGGCTATGCTGTAGCTCCAAAATCTATTTTCTCTATATTCCCATTTATAAAATCTTTTTCTTCCTTTCAGCCTAGTAAGGTGCCACCTTCTCCAAGAAATCTTCTCTGATCTTACCCAGGTTAATATATGCTGTCCCTCTCCAAATTTTCCCTAGAAGATTTTGTATAGATCTTGCCATTGCCTTTACCTCACACTACACATCATTCCAATTCCACTTTTAGTATTTATTATCTTAGGGCAATTTGCCTTTGTGAGCCTCAATTTCTGCAGCTGGGTGGTGCAGTGGATTGAGCTCTGGGTTTGGAACCAAAAGGATTCATCTTCATGAATTCAAATTCAACCTCGGACAATAATAACATACTAGGAATATACTAGGAAAATCACTTAACCTTGTTTGTCTTCGTTCTTCATCTACTAAATGAGATGAAGAAAGAAATGGTAAAATCACTTCAGTATCTCTGCCAAGAAAACCCCATATGAGGGTCATGGAGAGTTGAACCCACTGAAAAATGACTTAGCAACAATAAAAGGAGGGGATGAACTGAATAACCTCTAAAGTGCATTCTAGTCTTAAATCTATGATCCTATTATCCTACTTTATAGAATACTTACCTTAGTACTTGTCCCATCTTACCAGAACACTGTAAACTTCCTGGTGACCAAGGACTATGTCATGCTTAATTTATGTAATATTAGTACCTAGTATAGTGCCTTGAATTTTGTTTTGTTGTTCTAAATGTTTAGAAGTCCTAATCTACAAACTCTTCATTAATGCAGATTATCAAGTTTTGTCTGTGCCTTATATTTTAAAGAGTTATCTAGGGCATGTGGTTTACTGGTTACTTAGCAAGTATCTATGAGAGACAGAATTTGTTAGAGGTAGAGTTTGAAATCATATCTTTTTGATTAAAATGACATTCTTCTGTTTACTGTTTCATGCTGCCTCTTGAATTGCCCAAATGTTTGTCGAATTGGATTTTTGATTGATTTTTCCATACTCAAGAGCCTTTAGCTGGATCAGAACTATGGCTTACAAATCCCTAAAATATAAGAGCTTTCTAACTTATTTTAAATTCCTGGATGAGAAGTCATTGTAAAGAAATAGTTTTTCAAGTGCCTAAGATAGATCAAAGCTACAAGGGAATTACTAGTTTCTGCTTGCCTAGCAACTGGATATTATGCAGGTAGGATTCCACAGTAGACCCCTAAAGATCATAAGGGGAAACATAGAAGCCATTAATGTGGTAATTAAATATTAATTAAGAAACAAAATTAATAGAATTTTGCCTTTGATAATATAGATGGAGAAGAAAAGATCAATCAAGTGTTTTTTATATTAAAGTTAATTTTAAAGTTAAGTATTTCATCTTTGTGGATAATCATACCCACCTGAGAGGTCATTGGTTTGATTGTTTAAACAGTAGCAGTACCTTGTGGGGAACTTGGTGGCATCCATGATTTTCAGGTTAGAAACTGCAAAGAGAGAAAGTCGGCACATTGTAAATGTGATAGACTCATCTGGCCTGATCCCAATCTTGTCTGCTCCCAGAAAGAAAGCACACTTCCCAACCTGATGGTACCTACTGTTATAAATCACCACCGAAAACTTGTGGAAGGCAAATGAGCTGTGAGACGTAATGCTCAGCAAGGAGAAGAATTTTTTGCTGTCTGCTGGGGAAAAACAATACACAGTCACTCAATAACATTTTGGACTCACAGAATCTTTAATACTTGAAAAGAACATTGAATGTTCAATCTAGGGAACTCAGAGATCCTCTTAGCAATCTCCTTTCATATGCAAGATGAGGAAATTGAGGTTCAGAGAATTTCAGTAATTTATTCTTTTTTTAGTGGTGGAATTGGGACTGAATCCCATGTTCAGGAACCATTTTGATATAGAATGCTGCTGCTTCTCTGGATATTTTTCATGGATTTTTTTTTCTTCCTCCCTCAAATTCCATATTTCCAAGGTCCAAGTCTAGGACTATTCAGCATTCTAACGTACCAACTATATGTTTCTTAAGATTTTTCACATCAGAACTCAGGAAACCATTTGCCTCAATAACTTTGAGTGACCATATGGATAAAATTGACCAAAAAATTTTCCAAGTACTTTCAGTATTTAGAGTATTGTTCTGAATGCTTGAAGACAACTAGGTGGCTCAGTGTGCATTTGGAGTTAGCAAGACCTGAATTCAAATTCAATTTCAGACACTTACAAACTGTGTGACTTTGGACAAGGTCCTTAAACTTGTTTACCTCGGTTTCCTCAGCTGTCAAATGAAATGGAGGAAGAAATAGAAGACCACTCCAGCATCTTTGCCAAAAAAAACCCCAAATGAGGTAACAGAGTTAAACATCACTAAAATGACTGAACAACAACACTGAGTACTGATAGGAAAATTTCTAAGGAATGAACTATCATGGGAAAATAAGGGAAAAATAAATGATCACATTCAGACTATGTACCAGGTACTGGGCTAAGTACTTTATAAATGTTATCTCATTTGTCCTCATGGGAAGACAAAGTAAAATGCACTAACACAGGAATTCAAATAACAAGAATGAAATAAATAACAAAAGTGTCAAAGTAGATTTATAGATGGACATTAAGATTAATCTAGATAATAAGCTCCTTGATTTCAGAGATTGAATTTTTTTATCCTCTCTTTGCCTTGAACAATTCTTATTAGAGGTCCAATGAACATTTGTTGAATGAAGAACTTACATGACTGGGATGTCTAGAACTAGGTGAGATTCATTGAAGAAAATATAGCAAATTCTCCAATACTCAATAGCCTGGTAATCGGAATTCTTAATTAATTAAACTAATTAGCATTTCTTTTGCTCATTTGTAGTATAATAGAAAATAATGGCATAATGCTGTTCCTGTATCACTATAAAATCTCAAGGTACCCTCCAAACCATTAAAGATGGGTTACATGTGAGAAAGAAAGCATGTCATAGTAATAGAGACTTTATCTCAAAGCCTGAAAGAAGTGGCTTTAAGGCCTGTTTCTGACAAACACTGGCTGTGTAACTAATTCTAGGAAAGTCACTTAATACTCTAGGCAATTCTGTAAGACCATAACTTCCAAACTGTTTTGGAAGAGATAGTTTTCTTATAGTTTTCTATATTCCATATAGCAATGAAATTATGGGTCTAGTCTCTTATCACAAAGTAGTGTTTAATGGAGTTTAATTATTATTTCTACCCAATCAATAATGCATTAAATTCAATAAATATTCATTGGCTTTTTACTATTACAAAGCAAGGGTGTGCTGGAGCCAGCTCAAACCAGCTAAGACCAAATGTTAAATATTCAGTGTGAGCATTTATATTTCAGAAATTAGCAAATGTTACAAGACTTGATTTATTATGTTGTTGATTATCTAGACCAGGGATGTCAAACTGAAATAGAAAATGCTGGCACTAAACCTTACATAAGGATCCCTACTGCTTCCTATTGATAAAGAAAATTACATATTACCATTATTTGTGTTTTATTGTATTTTTATTTATTTTATTAAATAATTCCCAATTATATTTTAATCTGGTTACCACCCACTTGGAACTGTTGCTTTTCATATATAATCTCCTCACTTATAGTGTTGGAAAAGGTGTTAATAATGCATATTTAACTTTAAAATGCTTCCTGTGCACATTTTTTTCATTAATGTCTGATGTTAGTATTTACCAGCGTACTCCTAATAGACTAGGGACTACTTGGGCTTGCACATATAAATAGGAAGTATTTCTTATTCTTAAGATGTAGACTTTTTTTGTAAGAGGTTATAAAACAAGCACACAAATCTCCAGATTATAATACAAAGTGTGATAAGGGACATAGGAAAGTTAAAAACAAAATAATATTTTAAGAAGAATAGCTAACATTTATACAGCTCCCATTGTGTACTAAGCACTGTGCTAAGCACTGTGCAACCATAATCTTTTTTGTTCTTCATAACAATCTAGAAAGTAGGTGCTTTTATGATAGTCAGTTGAAGAAACTGAGGTTAAGTGGATTGCCCAGGGTCATACAGCTTGTAAGTCTGAAGCCAAATTTGAACTCAAGTCTTCTAGACTCCATGTCTACTGCTCTATTGAAATCTCAGAGGCAGAAGGAATTGCAAAGACCATCTACATCTAGTCCAGCCTGCACTTGAATAAGAAATACTTCCATATCATAACTGAAAAGAAATAATCCAGATAGACCCTTTGGAAGAACTTCAAGAATAGAGAACACTCACTGCCTCCCAAACAGTTCAATCCCTTATTGTAAAGCTAGAATTGTTAGGAAATTTTTCTAGTATCAAATTAATATCTGCCTATTTGCAATATCCATCTATTGTTTTTAGTTCTGCCCTATGAAACTCAGAACAAATCTACCTTCTCTATCACATAGAGTTCTATAAGAGTTCAGGGGAGAGGTTACTTTTTTAAAGCCACATGACTTAGAGCTGGAAAGAGATATTAGAGATAATTTAATTTTTTTATTTTATAGATGGGCTCCCGTTTTACAAATATAGTCTCTCCTATTGTGCTGTATGTTTCGTTATTGTTATTATTAGAAATTGAATTGTGTAATGTATTCATAACTTTATGGACTAAAGGAATATTAGAAACCACTGAATTCACCCCCCTCATTTTAGAGATGAGGAAATTGTGACCCCAATGGGTAAGTAACTTCCCCAAAGTCATACATACATACATACAACATTTAAATTTCTACGTCAAGATTTAAATGCAGGTTTTCCTAATTCATATATGTTAAGTATGTTTGCCTCTTTATTAATCAGTATAACTCATGACTAATTGTTTATTGGTCCCATCTTTAGAAGAAAAGCTTCTTCAGGCAAAGCAGGGAGATATGACAAAGGACAAATCTTTCCCAGGAGATGAAGATTTTGCAAAACAAAGATAATGTTACTGCCATTAGGAGGGGGCACACACCTTCATAGAGAAAATAAGAACTGCAACAACAAAACACATCCTTGGCTTTGTTTAAGATGGATGTTAGGAAATAGTGAAGATTTAGGAAATATTCCAGCAGGAAGGTAGATTGTATGTGGGTTGTTTGAATATCCATTTGAATTGGAAATTGATAGTATTTTGATGGTGACTTGGAAGTTTCTCCTCCTTGAGCTATGGATCCATAGAACACCAGAGAGGGAGGAGACCTTAAAGGTCATCCAGCTCAATCTCTTGATTTTTATAGATGTAAGAACCCAGGCCACCCAGGTGATGTGATTGGATTAAAGATAACAGATAATCTATCTAGTAGAGCTGAGATTTAAATGCAGGTCTTCTGATTTCAGATCTATCTTTCTTTTCATTACTCAGTGTGCCTTCAGGACCCTTGTACTATCTTTAGGAGCTTTCTAATTCTGTAAGAGGCTATTTTAATGTCTGTGACTCATAATTTTTTAAATATTTAAATTTATTTTCATATTCATAGTCTCTCTTTTTTCTGGTCCCGATTGTTATAAAAACTTAATGCAATTACAAAGTTGTAATAGTTCCTTCTTTTTTTTTTTTTTTTTTTGGAGGATCTGATTTAGGTCAGATACTCTTTTCTAAGTTATTAAAGGGACAGCTATGTGATGCACTAGATGCAGTGCCTGGTCTGGAGTCTGGAAGACTATTCCTGGATTCAGATCTGTTCTCAGACACTAACTAGCCATATGACTCTGGGCAAATTACTTAGCTTTGTTGTCTTCAATTTCCTCATCTGGAAAAATCAAAGACAAACTACTCCAGTATATTTGCCAAGAAAACCCCAAATAAGATCATGAAGCATCAGACAGGAATGAACAACAACAACTTATTAGAGCCGTATCTGGACCAATGAAAGGCTAAGTCATTTCCCCAGGATCACATAGTCAATATAAGACTTAAACCTTTCCCTGCCTGACTCTATCTCTGTCCATTATTCCTTCTTTCCTTTGCTTCATTACAGGATAATCTGCAGTGTAATAAAAAGCTGCCATTTACATCACTCTTGGAATGCATTTCAGATTACTTTCAAATTTGTGATAGAGCCACTTCCTTTTGAGCCTGACAATAGCTCTGCTGGGTAGGATGGATTTTAAAGTTGTCATTTTATAGATAAGGAAAGTGAGTTAAAGAAAGTTCTGGTGTCTTTCCTGGGTTAATTCAAGAGGCAGATTAGGACTAAACTCCCCTTTTCTTGTTACCTTTCAAGGCTTTGGTCAGCATCCCATTCACTAGCTCTGTAAGATTAACTGTAGACAAATCAACTGTCCTGGCAGGCAGCTCTGAAAAAGAATTAAGCACAGTTACATGGGGACTTTTCCTCACTAAATAAAAAATCCTCTGTTTGACTTTTCAAGCCATAATAACCTGTTTCCTTCCTACCTTCACAGTCTTCTTACACATTCATCCCCTTCATGTTCTAAGACACTTTCCTCCTTTGATGTTCCCTGTAGAGAAAACTCCATCTTTCAGGTAACTGTTTTCACTGGCTTTTCCCCATTTCTAGAAGTCTCTTTCTCTGTACTCTGGTGCTATCTTCCCTGGTTTTCTTAAAATCTCAGCTACAATTTTGTAAGAAGTCTGTCCCTTTTTTCTTTAATCTTCATCCTTTCCAGCCATTTATTATCTCCACTTTATCCTGTCTCAGTTACTTAATCCCTGAATGGGTGCAGCTTTAGTCAAACTGAGACCCATTGAAGACCTTAGCTTAAAAAGGCCCAGATCTCCCATTGCATCCAGACCATCTCCAGCTCTTCTGATTTATATCTTGCCATTGGACCCAGATGGCTCTGGAGGGGAAAGTGAGGCAGGTGACATTGCACAGCCCTCCCTCCCTCAAATCCAATTCATGTGCATAAGCAACTAAAATAATAGCAACTTTATCCTGTCTATATTTCATTTATCCATAGTTGTTGTCATGTTGTCTTCAAGATCTTCCACTGCAGGAATTATCTTTTATCTCTAATTGTATCTCTAGCACTTAGCACAACCCCTGGCATATAGTAGTTGTTTAATAAATGTTTGTTTACTTAACTTAATGAAGTACTTCATTGGCTCAAAATACAGGCCACTGTGAAATTCCCATGAAATTACAGAAACTCAGTGGAAAAGACATAAGAGGTTATGAAATATGACCTGCATCTAAATAAGAATCCCCCACCAACACCCACCCATCCGCCCCACAACATCCTCTGTAAGTAGTCATCTGCCTTCTTCTTGAAGAACTTCAGTACGGGGAGCATTCCTTTGATTTTTCATTTCACTTCATTTCAATAAGCACTTAGTAAGTATCTTTTGGATGCTATACTATAAACTAGAGAACAAAGACAAAGAGAAAGCAGTCTTCGTCCTCAAGGAACTTCCATTTTGCAGTGAGATGTCAGGAAACAATATGTATACAGGAAAAAATATATAAGAAACATAAAATAACTCTGAAGTAGTGGTGAGATCCCATAACCAACTGAGTTTGTCTCAAGTGCAATTAGGTTTCTTAAATCTCTGACTGCACAAGTTTTTTATATAGTTATTGGTTTGCAGAATATGGTTGGAGAAAAGTAAAAAGGACTTAGATTGGGAGACACTCTCCTACAGATAATTAATTTTAATTCTGTTAGGAGTTTGAATGATATATTAGAGACAAACTATATAAAATGCATTAAAGCCCTATTGTGGAGAAAAGGAATAATCAATAGCTTTAGAGAATGTAGATTAGTGATAAAATATTGTTTAATAGACAAATGTTTATATGTGGCACAGTACCAAAAAAGATCAATGTTTAAGAGACCTTAAGGAATTATTGAGCCCAACTTAACTCATTTACAGAGGATAAAACTGAGAACCAGAGCCTAAAGATCATACAGCTGGTTAGCAGTTAGTGATAGGGCCAGGTATAATTCCCAGTCCAATGTTCTTTCCAGTATACTATGTTGCCCCTTTTATGGTAAATATATTATCAGAAAGAAAAAAAAAAACAACAACAACAATACAAAACACAAAAGGAAGGGAGCAGAGAATGATGAAAGTATGATTAGTGATAAAACATATAAAACTTTTTTTGAAAATACTTTCATACTTACTCATACTCAAAGTATATGGAGAAAGTAATATTATGCCCATTTTGTAAATGAAAAAAACCAAATTGAGGTGAAGTTGACTGATGTATTTCCAAAGGTCACAAGACTATGAGATGATATAAAGTGCTCACAACTTACCTGTTTTAGCTAGAAAAGCCACCCCCTTTTCTTTTGTAGACTCTCCCTTAATAGTAGACCCTGAAAAGTGAAGGTAATTCATTAGATAAATGATATTCTATAATTTATGAATATGAGGCCAGAGAGACCGTCATTTTATTTTACATATAAGGGAAATGATGCTCAGTGAAGTGGGTGGTCTAGTTCAGGAACAGATAACTGGTTAATGATTTTTTTGGCCCAAGTTTCCTGAGGTCTGGTAGTGTCTTTCCACTCTACATTGCTGTCTCTCATAATTTCTTGTTCACCACCACTGCTACCTTCATGGGGACAGATAGGAAGTAAAAATGATTACCTTAAAGAATATAAAAAAAAACTGACATTGACTTCATCCTTTAAGTTGGTGAAGTCCTTTATCTCTAATTATCTCTGTTGAGTCTCTTAACAAACTCTAAGATAGGTATTACTTTTACTTATGTACATTTATTAAAGCTGGGTGCTGCAGTGGAGAGAGTGCTGGACATTTGATCAGGAAGACTTGAATTCATATCTCAACTTCAGATATTTTTTTCTGTGTGACAAAGGCAAGACCCTTACTCTTAGTCAGCCTGAGTTTCTTCATTTGTAAAATGAGGATAATAATAGTTCCCCCCCATCCAGGGGGCTATGATAATTAAATGATGTAATATTTATAGTGTATTTCACAAACTTTAAAGTGCCATATAAATGCTAGTTATTTGTATTATTTCTGTTATACATTGAGAAAAATGAGATTTAGAGAAGTTAGGTAGCTTCTTCTGGTCACTCTACATCGCTCCATGCTACATCTACCATTTCACAATATAGTTAAAAGTTACTGATGAGATAATTCAAGGCAATATATTATCAGCAATGTGCATTTTCAATAGATATTAATCTTTTCTCCACAATTAGAGATATCACTGTATTTAGACTTCTCTAAAATATGTCTCTAAGTCCCAAAAGGCACTGTTAAAAGGAAGACTTTCCTGAATTCAAGTCTAGCATTCTTTCTTATATCATGTCATCATGTTTCTTCTCTAAATGTTTTTACAATTTTTTTAAACAAAAACAAATATTGAAATTCAGTTTGAGTTCTGGGAGTAAGTAGCTTTCTAAAGAACTATAAGATTTTCATTGTGGTGGACATAATTCACCCTTAAGGACTAACTGGACAAAGAGAGAAACTACATTAATGGAAACATTATTTTTTCTACTATGCTTTTTCACAAAACAAAAACTCTTTTTTTAACTTAATTTTCTAGTTTAGAAAATATGTGGATTAATTCCTATTTGCTATTCTTTCTTTTTTTTTAAAAAAATGTTATTTCTATTTTCCTGTTACATGTAAAACATTTTTTCTAAATGTTTTTATTTTGTTTTTTGAATGATTTTTCTTATCTATTATCTTGTAATAGATGTTTTATGCCTCATAAGATAGGTAGCTGAGTAGAATGGCCTTGGATTCAGGAAGATCTAGATAAAAGTCTCTCTTTTGATACATATAATTACCACGAACAAGTCATTTAATTTCTCAACGGTTCATACAACTGCCTAGGACTAGCAGAGCAACTTTTTGATAGAAGGAATTTCTTCACTAAGAATTCCATATAAAGATGAAAATATGGGTCCAGGCTTACAGGGTCCCGCTGCTCTCTCCACTCTCAATACACACAGCAAATAATCTCATTATGATCCTTTATAATAGAGTGGGCCCTATAATTTCAGCTTTCCATAAGAAGGCACAAAGTCCCAGAGAGACTGAATGATTTGTCTAAGGTAACTAAGAATCTCCCCACTTACCAGTTAAATTGTAAGCTCCCTAAGGGGAAGAACTGTCTTTTTTTTTCTAATTTGTATCCTCAGAACTTAACACATTTATTAATTTATCAATGGGCACATTTTCAGTCTTCTGAGTTGTGTCCAACTCTTTAGAAAGGTTTTCTTGGCGGAGATACTAAAGTGGTTTGTCATTTCTTTCTCCAGCCCATTTTATAGATGAGGAAACTGAGGCAAACAGGGTTAAGTAACTTGCTCAGGGTCACACAGCTAGTAAGTGTCTGAGGCCAAATTTGATTTTGTGAAGATGAGCCTTCCTGATTCCTGGCCCAGTGCTCCATCCACTGTACCACCTAGAAAATATTTAAATATTTATTTAATTTAATTAAAAGTTTTCTCCTTGGTAAAATGAAGAAAGTAGAATCAAAAATCTTTTTTCCAGCTCTAGATCTTTGCCTGAAAAAGTCATTCTCAATTCCTGAAGAAGATGATTATTCCCAAGAACCAAATAATGTTAACAAAGTCTTGTGCTTATCTTAAACTCTCAGTATATATACTCACCTACATCCCAGAGACAAAGGAGACACACTAGGCTCCTGAAAAATAGCCCTGGATGCCAAGAGGTCTGGAACAACAGCATTTCTTTAGCTTGAAAGAAAATGGGAATTTTGGTGAGTGCCCACTCTCATACAGATCTGGAACTTCTTTCTGTTCAGTTATGAGAGTGAGCCAGTTGGCTGACGGCAGAGATAGGGGAATCACTGGTGTTTACCAGGATCTCGTTATCCATAATAATAATAATAACAACAATAATAATAATATAATCCAAACTGCTGTGTAAGCTCCCAGGCCCATCTCTCCCTTTTCCCACTGCCAAGTACATTTTTAACCTAATACTGACCTGGACACACAGCAGAAACTGGATAAGTGCCACTGGGAAAGTTCTTCACTTCTTTAACAAAACCATCCTTCTTTCCTTCCCCTTTCCCATCCAGAGGGTAGGCTCTAGACCTGGGGCAGTGGCTGGTATCAGAATCAGCCCGTTAACTTCTTCATTTTGGATGAGACAGAGTGATCATGGTCCCCACCACCCTTCCATCTCTATCTGTGACCACTCCACATTATAATCCATCCCCCCCCCAACACCTGCCAAAGTAAGCTTCCTAAAGATCAGGTCTGACCATTTTACCCCCTTACTCAATAAACTCCACGGATTCCTGATGATTCTGGGACCCAACACTAACTCCTCCAGTTGACATTTAAAAAATTCACCACTCGACTCCAGGCTGATCTTTCCAAGCTTTGGATTCATTGCTTCCCTTTCTGCATTCTAAGAATAAACTGAACTGGCCTGCTTCCTGTTCACACATATAAAAACACAACTAAATTATTCAGACTCGATACCATCCATTAAGCAAAACCACATAAAGAGAAAGCAAGGGTTTTATAATGAAAGCTTTCTGCTTAGTTAAAATTAAAGGCAATTCACTTTTTTTTTTTTTTTGGTATTGTGTGTGGGGAGTATCTATACACACAGAAATACAATTCCTGGGGCAAAAGTTATGTTTATTCTCTGTTGTGATTTTTGTCTGTTTTTTTATCTTTCTTTTTTTTCCCCAATCTTTCTTTTTTATGTGTATATACATTTATACAATTATCTTGCTGTACAGGGAAGAGAAAAAAATAAAAATAAAAAATAAAACCTGAGAAGGAAAACAATGTAAGCAAACATCAATAGAGAGCGTGGAAATGTTATGTTGTGGTCCACATTCATATCCCTCTCCCTGGGTGCACATGGCTCTCCTCATCATTGAACAACTAGAACTGGTTTGAAACATCTCATTATTGAAGAGAATCATGTCCATCAGAATTGATCATTGTATAATCTTGTTGCTGTGTATAATGATCTCCTGGTTCTACTGATTTCACTCAGCATCAATTCATGCAAGTCTCTCCAGGCCTCTCTGAAATCGTCCTGCTGGTTGTTTCTTTCTTTCTTTTTTCTTTTCTTTTTTTTTTAAAGCTTTTTACTTACAGTACACATGAGTTATTTTTCTACATTGACCTTTGCAAAACTTTTTTTTTTATTCCAAGCTTTTCCCCTCCTCCCCTCATCCCCCACCTCTAGATGGCAGGTAATCTAATACATGCTAAACATGTTAAATTATATGACAAATCCAATATGTATACATATCTATACAGTTATCTTACTGCACCAGAAACATCACATCTAGAAAGAGAGAGAAAAAAAAAAACAACCTAAGAAGGAAAACAAAATGTAAGGAAATATTCACAGAAAGCGTTAAAATGTTGTGGTTCACATTCAGTTTCCTCAGGACTCTCTCTGGATGTATATGACTATCTTCATCACTGAACAATTGGAACTGGTTTGAATCACATCATTGTTGAAGTGAACCATGTCCATCAGAATTGATCATCGTATAGTCTTGTTGTTGCCATGTATAATGATCTCCTGGTTCTGCTCACCTCACTCAGCAACAGTTCATGTAAGTCTCTCCAGGCCTCTCTGAAATCCTCCTGTTGGTCGTTTCTTACAGAACAATAATATTCCATAACATTCATATACCATAATTTATTCAGCCATTCTTCAGTTGATGGGCAACTATTCAGTTTCCAGTTTCTAGCCACTACAAAAAGAACTGCCACAAACATTCTTGCACATGTGGGGCCCTTTCCTTCTTTTATGATTTCTTTGGGATATAAGCCCAATATAAACACTGCTGGGTCAAAGGGTATGCACAGTTTGATAACTTTTTAAGCATAGCTCCAAATTGCTCTCCAGAATGGTTGGATCCGTTCACAGTTCCACCAACAATGTATTAGTGCCCCAGCTTTCCCACATCCCCTCCAACATTCATCATTATCTTTTCCTGTCATCTTAACCAATCTGACAGGTGTGTAGTGATATCTCAGAGTTGTCTTAATTTGCATTTCTCTGATCAATAGTGATTTGGGACACCTTTTCATATGACTAGAAATAGTTTTAATTTCATCATCTGAAAATTGTTCATATCCTTTGACCATTTATCTATTGGAGAGTGGTTTGAATTCTTACAAATATTAGAAAATTCTCTGTATATTTTAGAAATGAGGCCTTTATCAGAACCCTTAAATGTAAAGATGATTTCCCAATTTATTGCTTCCCTCCTAATCTAGTCTGCATTAGTTTTGTTTGTACAGAAACTTTTTAACTTAATATAATCAAAATTATCTATCTGGTGTTCAATTAAGAGTTCCAGTTCTTCTTTGGACATGAATTCTTTCCTTCTTCATAGGCCTGAGAGGTAAACCATCCTATGTTCCTCTAATTTGCTTACAATATCACTCTTTATCTAAATCATGAACCCATTTAGATCTTATCTTGGTATGTGGTGTTAGGTGTGGGTCAAGCCCTAATTTCTTCCACACTAGTTTCCATTTTTCCCAGCAGTTTTTGTCGAATAGTGAGTACTTATCCCAAAAGCTGGGGTCTTTGGGTTTATCAAACACTAAATTGCTAACATTTTTACCTAGATTGTCCTGATATCCTATCCTATGCCACTGATTGACTACTCTATTTCTTAGCCAGTACCAAATGGTTTTGATGACTGCTGCTTTATAATATAGTTTTAGATCTGGTACAACAAAGCCACCTTCATCAGCCTTTTTTTTCATTAATTCCCTTGAAATTCTTGACCTTTTGTTCTTCCAAATGAACTTTACTGCTATTTTTTCTAGATCTGTAAAATAATTTCTTGGGAGTTTGATTGGTATGGCACTAAATAATTAAATTAGTTTAGGTAGTATGTATTATCTTTCAACAAAAAAAATTAACAAAAAATTTTCATCTGCTTGGTTAGTTACATAGACTATTATAATCTACCTATCTGATCTCCTTGTTTCCTTTTTCCTTTCTCGAAACTAACTTCCACCTACTATTGTATATATAATCATATATGCCATACTTTTTCCTGCTCAAGAATTTTCAGTGACTCCCACATCTTTAAAACATGAAATACTTATACTGATATTTAAGACACTCTTTAATCTGCCTGTTAGCTATATCTCTAACCTTATTTGTTACTTTCTGCACTTTATATTTATTTTGGATAATTAGTTGTTCTCCAAATTTGACATATCATATTCTACTTCTATTTATTCAAACAAACAGTGGGGATAGATAAGGAAGCAGGGCATTCCAGACTTGTCTGAATGTACACAATAAGTGACTAATATAGGTTGGGACGAGTTGAATAGAATCAAATGCATATTAATCATTCATCAAGGTTTTAAATAAATATCTGTTATGGTGCTGAAATATGAAGTGCTGGAGATGGAAGAACAATAATGAAACTGACTATATACAAAGGGTTTACATTCTAACTGGAGATAATTCATGTTTATCTAAATGCATACAGCATGCATATATGTAAATGAATATAAATATGTACAAAGTAGTTAATAATAATAATAATGGCTCTTTAAGTTTGTTACAAGACAGCATAGTATACAAAAATCTAGATCTGGAATCAGGAAAATTCCACTTCTTGAGCTCAAATTCATCTTGATATTCACTGTGTGACCCTATGTAAGTCACTTACACCTGTTTGTACAATGAGCTGGAAAAGGACATGGCAGACCACTCCAGTATCTTTGCCAAGAAAACCTTAAATTGGGCCTTGAAAAGTCAGATGAGAGAAAAAAAATAAAAATAAAGATTGCAAAGCATTCTACCCATCATCTAATCTGACCCTCATAACCCTATGAGATAGGTACTATTATTACAATTATTTTACAGATAAGGACACTGAGGATGAAAAAGGTTAAGTGATTTGCCCAGAGTCATAGAGTTATTAAATAATACATGTCTGAGGTAGGATTAAAAAAACAAGTCTTTTGGATTTCAAGCCCAGGCCTCTTAACCACCATACTACTACTTAGTCACCTAGGTTGGGATGGAGGCTGTTAGCATTTAGGAGGATCAGAAAAGGCTGAAAATCATCCTATTGAGCTGCATTTTAAAGGAAGAGAGAGGTTTTAAGGGATAGAGGGAAGGAAGAAATACATTCCAAGAATTGCAAATCAATGCAAAGACTGGGAGATTGAAGTGTTACATGTGGGGAATGGAAAAGAGGTCAGTTTAGCTGAAACACAGAATTTAGAAAGAAAAGTAATTTCCAATGATGTTGGAAAGAAAACTAGATTGGTTTGGGTTCATATTACTTTGATATCTCAGCAATGTGTACTGAATAGGGAAAGATTTTGCATTTGAAGATCTCTAACTTTCAATGCATTCCTCCCTTATTGATATTAATAATCAAATTACTTGTAGTGATATCATGCTTTATATATGCATAAAAAGAGAATGCAAAGAGTCTTAAATAATGTTAGATGAAAGAATATGCAGAAAGCACTTTGTAAACCTTAAATGTATAAATGTATGAATTTGCTCATTTGAATCCTGTGAGATAGACCCCAGGGAATCTTATTTTTATTTGATTAAGAATGCAACTGAAGTTTAGAAAAGATTAGTGATTTTCCTGAGTTCCCACAAGTAATGGAGATAGGTATTCTAATTCCAAATCTAGTGTTATTTTTGTTGTATCATGATTAATATAAAGCAACCAAAAAACCCAAGACAAACAACAACAACAAAAAACAAAACAAAACAAAAACTACAAAAAACAAAACTAAAGTTGAGGAATCTGTACAAAATTGTAAATATTGGTAAAAATTGTAAAGAAAATGGATTTTGCTAATTACATGAGTATCAAATCTTCTAAATGGATCTAAGTATTCCAGCCAATGCACATTCTATGGTCTCTCCACAAATCCTCCAATACAATGACTTACTGCACTTACTCCAGGACTGCAACTAAACAACACAGAAATAGTACCTTAAACATGCTGAAAGGAGTATTGTTATCAGGCCTTCTTGGGGGTAAATAGTTTTCTTCAGACTTGGAAACCAAACCTGAATAGTAGGTATTCAACTTTTCCATTGGATTGGATTGGGAAGCCAGGCCATGTGAGATCAGAATCAGTTAAAAGAGCTCAGAATGCTTAGGGACAGAGAAGATTTGGACTGTGAGATAATGTGAAGCAAATGGGATAAGCATTTATATAGCACCTACTGTGTTCCAGGCACTCTGCTAAAGAACTTTTACAGTTATCTCAAGATAGGTGATATAAAAAAAAAAAAAAAAAAAAAAAAAAAAACAGATTACTGAGACTTGGAATCAGGAGGTTGCTGTTCAGTTGATTTTCACTTGTGTCTTCCTGACTCCATTTGGAGTTTTCTTGGCAAAGATGCCAGAGTGGTTTGCCATTTCCTTCTCCAGCTCATTTTTTTTGGCTAAGAAAACTGAAGCAAACAGGATAAAGTGAATAAATAATGTCTGAGGGCAGATATGAACTCAGAAAGAGAAATCTTTCAGACTCCAGGCCCAGAGCTATCCATTGTGCCTGAGTTCAAATCCTGACTCAGATATTTTAAATCCAATCAGGTTTCAATGCATTTCTTTATAATTATAAAGTCCCACCTGCTTCCTTGCCCTATTAGATAGATAATTACTTGAGGGTCAGGGCAATTATTCACAGTTTCAGAGATTCAGTAGAAGAAAATTTGGAAGTCACAAAATCCAGCCCCTTCCTTTTTGTAGATAAGGAGACAAAAAATAGAAATGGCAGCCAGGGTCACACATCTGGGAAGAATCTGAATTGGAATTTGAAATTGTCTTCCTGACTCCATGTGCCTTGCCCCCTCCACATAGTGTAACTGCCTCTCATTTTTCATCTGTGAGCCCAGTTCCAACTATAGTTTGTTGCTTATAATGTGCACTTAATAAATGTTTTCTGAATTGAAGTCTCATTAAAAAAAGTGGATAAATTGTGTAAGCACATTATTGGGCCATAGTACACTATAGCAAGATGAGTCAATAAATACTTATTATGTATCAACTATGTGTCAGATACTGTGCTAAGTAAGAAAGATAAAAGACATTTTCACCAATTTGGAATATCTCTTCAATGGGAGCAAATAGTCACAAAATTTAACATGTATGTATGTGTATATACATGTAAAATGTGTGTATGTATGTATATAAATGCATAAACATACACTATGCATTTGTGTATACAAAATACAATATATACACACAATATTATACATACATACATAAATATATGTATAGATAGACAAATATAGATAGGTGAATCAAGACATGGATTACTTCTTAAGAAGGTGATTGAAAATATTAGGACTGCCCAATGCCAACACATTGAGTAGATACTTTATGGGAAATTTATGGGGAGATATAGATAGCAATCACGCAAGAGAAGAAGGCTTGACTGGGTTATGACTTGTACCATAGAGAGATCTCTGTTCACAGATTTAAAGAGCTATTGGTTAATTTTAAAAGCTAAATGCTCTGTAGAGAAAAACAAGATTTTGCCATACTGTCACAAGCTCACCCTACAATATTACTGGCTATTTTAAAGCCTTAGAGAGTAAAACTAGTAAATTGAAAGTTATTTAGACAATGTTTATGATGTATTAAATAAACTAGTAAATTTAATTGATTCCATCAGCATGTGCCCCCTTAGTTAAAACACAACAATATCAGGTTATTGGAACTTATAAACTGGTTGATTAGCAGAAGTAATTCATTTTTGGACTATAATGGTGACATCCTGGAAAAACAGCCTGTGTGTCTTCATTTGGGATAAATGTTTTCAAAATTGAACTGATCTAGTTTTCATGTAATATTCATATAATATTCCCTGTGGAATGTGGAAAACAACTTTAGTGAAATGAAAAATACTGCTTTTGCAGCCAAAATCTTGTATTGTTGCTGGGAATGACTAAAAAAAGAAATCTCTCTAAATAATTCTTATTTAGCCATATTCTAATTCCCTCACATTAAAAAAAAAAACAATAGAACAGTAGAATTAGAACAGATCTTAGAACAAATTGAGCAACCTAGAAAACTGAATGATAGATAGAACTGCAAAGAACCCTAGAACACAAAATGTTAGAACACAGAATGCTGCTTCTGGAAGAGATCCCACAAATCATTTAGTCCAGACCCCTCATTTGACAAATAAGGAAACTGAAGTTCAGAGTTGCTTGAAAGGAAGGCAAATGACTTGTCTAAAGTTTTATAACTAATTAGTAATAGATCAAGAATTAGAACTCAGTACCCTTGATCTCAGTGTTTTTTAATGAAAAGAAATATCATTTTATAGTCATGATCTCAGTGATAGAAATTCCTATGATAAAGAAGAGATCTGCAAGTAAGATATTTATTTAATTCATTCAAGTCTTAGCACAATGAAGTTGTTCTTAAAAAGGGATCCAGGATTTTTTTTTTTAATTTGAGACCTGCATTTCCAATAGAATTTGCTTCCTTT
This sequence comes from Myrmecobius fasciatus, assembly GCA_023553655.1. Taxonomy (NCBI): domain Eukaryota; kingdom Metazoa; phylum Chordata; class Mammalia; order Dasyuromorphia; family Myrmecobiidae; genus Myrmecobius; species Myrmecobius fasciatus. The sequence goes on from JAJPUD010000892.1 coordinate 233,195, forward strand.
GTAATCTCATGTATTTTATTTTATACATTTAAAAATACTTTTTGAGAAATGTCGTTAGGCTTTTGTGGACTGCCATAGCGGTCCAAAACCCCAATGAATGATGAAGTCTCATATTAACTTGGGAACAGCTCTAGGTAATTTAAGATACTGCCAGAGGCAAGGCAGACTTTATTGCCAAAAAAAGTATAGAATATAGCTAGATAATGAACTGTATGCCTGCTATTTGGGAACCAGCTTAGGTGAATTCAGGAAAACTCATCCTTGGATTGACTGCAAGGAGAGGATTTGCCATAGAAAAATCTTCAAGGTCATCTATTAATTTAAAGAGAGGTCAGAGCTTTGTGACTGGATTTAGTTACACATTATGCACAAAATCAGAGAGTTTTCCAGTATTGAAAGAAACTAAATCACTCATGACCACATTTCAATCAGTGTCTTCATAGTTATCTTGGAATAGATAATGAATAGATTAAGCTGTCAAGGAAACTGGCCCTCAATGCATTTTGCCATTTCTAAGATGCTCAATCAAATCCCAGGAGTCTTAACAGAGTCAAGGCAATGAGGTATTAGAAGGGGAAATGAGGCTTTTTTCTTTTTTTTTTTTATTTTAAAGGGCAATCTCATATTTTCCTTTCACATTTCCATCCTTCCAATCAAAGGTCACATTTATTGCTCAATAAGCAAAACAGGCATCCTGTCACCCTGCATCAGCTTTATGGTTTCAATGTGTCTCATTTCTTCCCCAAAGAAAGCTCACTGCCTAAAAGCCAGGAAACTAAACTTCAGTCTTGCCTCATAGAGAAGGCTCTCAGCTTTCCATAAGCTCTCAGGGTCCCCAGCCTCAGAAATTAGAATTTCTTCCTTCTTCAGTTTTCTTACCATCAGGGAGCCAAATTGGAGGAAGCCTATGGTTTCTTTAATATGAATCTGTTAATAGTGACTTACCTGTTTTTCTGATGCAGATGAGAAACTTCCAGGGATTAAAAAAGCTAAGGAGATACTGAAGTCCTTACAGTATGTTTATATGAGTTTTTAATGAAAGATAGAGGAATGGCTATAGGATTGTCTGATACCGACCCTTTAAATCCCCAGAAAATTATATTTTAATCCCCCAGAAAATCTGATGAAAGGAAATGGGATCTCCTCTGGAGCCAAATGTCTGCCCTCCCTCTTGAATGAGATCTGTAAATGAAATGGTTTAGCAACACCCTAGCTTGGGATAGGAAACCACTACTGTTAATAATTGCTTTTATTGAAAGGATAGAATTGAGGGTAGTGGGTGGGGCACTTTCTCCTTGTTAAAGGGACAGCTTTCACAAGAGTGAGTGAACCAAATAGCAAATAGTATGCTTAACCTTCTGGGTCCCTTCAAAGAAGGGATTTTTTTTTTTTTTTAAGATTCAGATGAGTCTATTAAGGGAAAAACTGAGAATACCTCAGATTCTTAAATCTGTCTTTTATAAGATAGTTTTGGATGGTTGGAGTTCCTATCTGACACTACTTACCTGTTTGATCTTGGGTTTGGCCATTTTATATCTCAAGGTCCTCATTTATAGAGTGAAAGTATTGGATTGCATTATCTCTTAGATGCCTTGCAAATGAAATATTCTAATTTTTTTAATTCCTGAAAACATGTATCACAATTTTCACTAATAGTCCATTACTTCTGTGCCAACAGAAGGGAAGTGTTTCCCTGTATAATATTGCAGCCATCATATAAATTATTCTCCTGGTTCTGCTCATTTCACTGTTTACCAGATTATACAAGTCTTCCTATGTGTAACCATTTATTATGGTACAATATTTCACTACATGAAATCATGCAATCATAATATTGTGTGGTAGAAATTCAGGTTATTTTAATTTACATTTCTCTTCTTAGTGATTTGTAGCATTTTTATAATTATTGATGGAATGCATTTCTTCTTTTGATAATGTGTTATTCATGACTTCTGTCCATTTATCTTTTTACAATGGTTCTCATTTTTATATATCTATCCATTCCCTATTTAACTTGGATATCAGTTCATGTATCAGTCTAAGTCAATCTCTGTCTCTGTCTCTCTCTATCTCTGTCTCTATCCCTCTCACTGTCATTCTGTCTCTTTCTCTGTCTCTCTCTTTCTCTCTATATAAATGGACATTATATATGTATATTTCTTTGTCGAATAAATTTTCTGCACATACACAAACAAATGAATATGTTCATATATATATACATATACTAAAAGTTGACCCTTTCTCTTTTAATTTTAACTGCATTGATTTTGTTTGAACAAAACATATTTAATTTTATGCAATCAAAACTGTCCATTTTATCATTTGTGATCATCTTTAGTCCTTGTTTGGTGAAGAATTATCCTCTTACCTATAATTGTGGAATGTATCTCCTTCCTTTATTTTTAAAGTTGTTTATATGATCTATTATAACTTGGTAATGTATCCAATATGAACTTATTTTTTTATTAATACTTTTTATTTGCACAACATACGTATGGGTAATTCCTAAACATTAACCCTTACAAAGCTTTCTGTTACAAATTTTTCCCCCCTACTCCCCACCCCTCCCCTAGATGGCAGGATATTCACTACATGATAATTATGTTAGAATACTTAAGAAATCAAATATATGTATAGTTATTGCATCATTTTTTGTGCAGGAGAAATCGTATCTACAAGAAAGAATAATCCAATAAGGAAATACAATGCAAGCAAACCTCAATAGAGAACATGAAAATTTTATGTTGTGGTCCACATTTCACATCCGTCTCTCTGGGTGTATATGGCTCTCTTCACCAAACAATTGGAACTGGTTTGAAGCATTTCATTGTTGAAGAGAGCCATGTCCATTAGAACTGATCCTCATATAGTATTCTTGTTGCCGTGAATAATGATCTCCTGGTTCTGCTCACTTCACTCAGCATCAGTTCATGCAAGTCTCTTCAGGCCTCTCTGAAATCCTCCTGATGGTCATTTCTTATAGAGCAATAATATTCCATAACATTCATATACCATAATTTATTCAGCCACTCTCCAATTGATGGGCATCCATTCAGTTTCCACTTTCTAGCCACTACAAAAAGAACTGCCACAAACATTCTTGCACATGTGGGGCCCTTTCCTTCTTTTATGATTTCTTTGGATATAAGCCCAATAAAAATACTGCTGGGTCAAAGGGTATGCATAGTTCGATAACTTTTTGAGCAAAGCTCCAAATTGCTCTCCAGAGTGGTTGGATCCGTTCACAGCTCCACCAACAATGCATCAGTGTCCCAGTCTTCCCACATCCCCTCCAACATTCATCTTTATCTTTTCCTGTCATTTTAGCCAACCTGACAGGTGTGTAGTGGTACCTCAGAGTTGTCTTAATTTGCATTTCTCTGATCAATAGTGATTTGGAGCACCTTTTCATATGATTATAAATAGTTTTAATTTCATCATCTGAAAATTGTCTGTTCATACCCTTTGACCATTTATCAATTGGAGAATGGCTTGAATTCTTATAAATATGAGACAATTCTCTATATATCTTAGAGATGAGACCTTTATCAGAACCCTTAAATATAAATGATTTCCCAATTTGATGCTTCCCTCCTAATCTTGTCTGCATTAGTTGTGTTTGTACAGAAACTTTTTAACTTAATATAATCAAAATTATCTATCTGGTGTTCAATTAAGAGTTCCAATTCTTTGGACATAAATTTATTCCTTCTCCACAGGTCTGAGAGGTAAACTATCCTATGTTCCTCTAATTTGGTTATAATATCACTCTTTATATCTAGATCATGAACCCATTTAGATCTTATCTTGGTGTGTGGTGTTAGGTGTGGGTCCAGCCTTAATTTCTTCCACACTAGTTTCCAATTTTCTCAGCAGTTTTTGCCGAATAGTGAGCACTTATCCCAAAAGCTGGGGTCTTTGGATTTATCAAACACTAAATTGCTAACATTATTACCTAGCTTGTCCTGATATCCTATCCTATGCCACTGATCGACTGCTCTATTTCTCAGCCAGTACCAAATGGTTTTGATGACCACTGCTTTATAATATAGTTTTAGATCTGGTACAGCAAGGCCACCTTCATCTGTCTTTTTTTTTCATTAATTCCCTTGAAATTCTTGACCTTTTGTTCTTCCAAATGAACTTTGCTACTATTTTTTCTAGATCTGTAAAATAATTTCTTGGGAGTTTGATTAGTATGGCGCTAAATAAGTAGATTAGTTTGGGTAGTATTGCCATTTTTATTATATTCGCTTTGCCTACCCATGAGCACTTAATGTTTTTCCAATTGACTAGGTCTGATTTTATTTGTGTGGAAAGTGTTTTGTAGTTTAGTTCATATAGTTTCTGACTTTCCCTTGGCAGATAGATTCCCAAATATTTTATGCTATCATCTGTTATTCTGAATGGAATTTCTTTTTGTATCTCTTGCTGCTGAACTTTGTTGGTCATATATAAGAATGCTGATGATTTATGTGGATTTATTTTGAATCCTGCAACTTTACTAAAGTTGTGAATTGTTTCTAATAGTTTTTTAGTTGAGTCTCTAGGGTTCTCTAAGTATACTATCATGTCATCTGCAAAGAGTGATAATTTGGTTTCTTCATTACCTACTCTAATTCCTTTTATCTCTTTTTCTTCTCTTATTGCCAAAGCTAACATTTCTAATACAATATTAAATAGTAATGGTGACAGTGGGCAGCCTTGTTTCACTCCTGATCTTATTGGGAATGGTTCTAGTTTGTCTCCATTACATATTATGCTTGCTGACGGTTTTAAGTAGATGCTAGTAATCATTTTAAGGAAAAGCCCATTTATTCCCTATACTCTCCAGTGTTTTTAATAGGAATGGGTGTTGGATTTTATCAAAGGCTTTTTCTGCATCTATTGAGATAATCATATGGTTTTTGTTAGTTTGGTTATTAATATAATTGATTATGCTGATAGTTTTCCTGATATTGAACCAGCCTTGCATTCCTGGTAAAAATCCTACTTGGTCAAGATGTATTATGCTGGAGATAACTTTCTGTAATCTTGTTGCTAAAATCTTATTTAAAATTTTTGCATCAATATTCATTAGGGAAATTGGTCTATAGTTTTCTTTCTCTGTTTTCACCCTACCTGGTTTAGCTATCAGCACTATATCGGTCTCATAGAAGGAATTTGACAGTATACCTTCTGTCCCTATTTTTTCAAATAGTTTATATAGTATTGGAGTTAATTGTTCTTTGAATGTTTGGTAGAATTCACATGTAAAACCATCTGGCCCTGGAGATTTTTTCTTAGGGAGTTGATTAATAGCTTGTTCTATTTCTTTTTCTAAAATGGGGCTATTTAAATAATTTATTTCCTCTTCTGTTGACCTGGGCAATCTATATTTTTGTAGATATTCCTCCATTTCATTTACATTGTCAAATTTATTGCCATAAAGTTTGGCAAAGAAACTCCTAATTATTACTCTAATTTCCTCTTCATTGGTGGAAAGTTCTCCTTTATCATTTTTGAGACTAACAATTTGATTTTCCTCTTTCCTTTTTCTGATCAAATTAACTACAGCTTATCTATTTTGTTGGTTTTTTCATAAAACTAACTCTTAGTTTTATTTATTAATTCAATAGTTTTCTTATTTTCAATTTTATTAATCTCACCTTTTATTTTCAGAATTTCCAATTTGGTATTTAATTGAGGGTTTTTAATTTGCTTTTTTTCTAGTTTTTTTCATTGTAACCCTAATTCATTGATCTTCTCTTTCTCTATTTTATTCAAATAAGCGTCTAGAGATATAAAGTTACCCCTTATAACCGCTTTGTCCTTATCCCACAAATTTTGGTATGTTGTCTCATTATTGTCATTCTCCTGAATGAAATTATCGATTGTGTCTATAATTTGCTCTTTCACCCATTCATTCTTCAGGATTAGATTATTTAATTTCCAATTAACTTTTGGTCTATTTTCTCCTGGCCTTGTATTACATGTGAGTTTTATTGCATCATGATTTGAAAAGGATACATTTACTATTTCTGCTTTTCTACATTTGATTTTGAGGTTTTTATGCCCTAACACATGATCAATTTTCGTATAAGTTCCATGAACCCCTGAGAAAAAAGTATACTCCCTTCTATCACCATTCAATTTCCTCCAGAGATTTGTCATACCTAACTTATCTAACATTTTGTTTATCTCCCTAACTTCTTTCTTATTTATTTTGTGGTTTGATTTATCTAATTCTGAGAGAGCAAGGTTGAGATCCCCCACTAGTATAGTTGTACTGTCTATTTCTCCTTGAATCTCTGTTAGTTTCTCCTCTAGGAATTTGGATGCTATACCACTTGGTGCATATATGCTTAGTATTGATACTGCTTCATTGTCTATGGTACCCTTTAGTAAAATATAGTTTCCTTCCTTATCTCTTTTAATTACATCTATTTTTGCTTTTACTTGATCTGAGATAAGGATTGTTACTCCTGCTTTTTTTTTTCCACTTGAAGCATAAAAGATTCTGCTCCAGCCCTTTACCTTCACTCTGTATGTATCTCTATGTTTTAGATGTGTTTCTTGTAAACAACATATTGTAGGATTCTGGCTTTTAATCCAGTCCATTATCTGTTTCCGTTTAATGGGAGAGTTCATCCCATTCACATTCACAGTTAAAATGACTATATCTATATTTCCTGCCATCTTATTTACCCAAAGTTATATTTTTCTCTTCCCTTTCCCCTTACTCCCTTCCCCTCTCCCCAGTATTTTGTTTTTGATGACCACCTCCCTCTAACAGTCCTCCGCCTTTAGAACCCTCCCTCTTTTTTACACCTTTCCCCTAATCCTTCTATTAATTTATCCCTTTCTTTTCCTCCTTTCCCTCCTGCTTCCCTATACAGAGGGCCAAGCTTTTCCCTGAAATCAAATGCATCTGATATACTCTTTTAGAGCCCAATCTAATGAGAGAAAGAATACTCATCACCCTCCCTTCTTTACCTCAATTATATTAGATTTTCTATGTCTCTTCATGAGACTTTGCCTTATTTTACCTCCTTTTTATTTTTACTTTATTTTACCTCCATTCCCCTCCCCCCCTTTTTTACAGTATGATATACCTTCCACCTCTAATTTATTTTTGATTATTATCAAAGTAAAATCAAATTATATCCCCATTCTTTAAGGATACCCCTAGTAGAGATATAGTTCTCGAGAGTTCTTTCCTTTTTACCTTTTTATGCTTCTCTAGAGTTCTGTGTTTGGAGGTCAAATTTTTGTTCAGATCTGGTCTTTTCATTATAAATAGGTGAAATTCTCCTGTATCATTGAATGACCATCTTCTTCCCTGGAAGATGATGTTCATTCTAGCTGGATAGCTTATTCTTGGCTGTAATCCAAGTTCTTTTGCCTTTTGGAATATCTGTTTCCAGGCCCTTCAATCCTTCAATGTGGAAGCTGACAGATCCTGTGTAATTCTAATGTCAGTTCCTTGGTATTTGAACTGTTTTTTTCTAGCAGCTTGTAATATCTTTTCCTTGGTGCCATAGTCCTGAAATTTGGCCACAATATTCCTTGGGGTTTTAATTTTGGGGTCTCTTTCAGAAGGTGATCAGTGAATTCTTTCGATGCCAATTTTGCCTTCTGATTCTAAAACATCAGGGCAATTCTCTTTCATGATTTCCTGGAAGATAGCATCAAGGTTCTTTTTTTCATCTTGACTTTCATGGAGTCCAATAATCCTTAGATTGTCTCTCCTAGATCTGTTTTCCAAGTCAGTTGTTTTTCCTAGGAGATATTTCATATTTTCTTCTATTTTTTTCATTTTTTTGTTTTTGTTTGACTGATTCTTGAAGTCTTATTGACTCATTCATTTCAATTTTTTCAATTTTAATTTTTAAGGTATTATTTCCTTCAGCTATCTTTTTTAGCTCCTTTTTTAACTGGCCAATTGAATTTTTTGGTTCATTGCATTCTTTTTCCATTTTGCCAATTTTATTTTTCAGTGAATTGTTGTCTTTTTCCAATTCACTAATTTTGTTTTTCAGTGAATTGTTATCTTTTTGCAATTTACTATTTTTATTTTCTAGTGAGTTGATGACTTTTTCCAATTCACCAATTTTGTTTTTTAGTGAATTGTTGTCTTTTTCCAATTCACCAGACTTATTTTCCAGTTTTTCTCATCTCTGTTGCAGGGCGATATTTCCTTCTTGCACTGCTCTCAATTTATTTCCCCAATCTTCTTCTAGCTCTCTTTTGAGATTCTTTATGCAATCTTCCAGGTAAGCGTTCTGAAAGGGAGACCAGCTTAAGTCCACCCCTGTGGCTTTATCTGGGATTATTTTCAGAATCTGAGGATCTGGGGACTTCTCTAGTTTCTCTACGTAAAAGCTGTCTATGGTGAGAGCTCTCATTTAATTGCTCATGATTTTCAGCAGAGGTATCAGTCACCAGCAGGGAATTCTGCAGCAGTGGGAGCAGCAGAGATTTCTGGGGCTGATCTTGCTAGATCTGCACTAGGACCACACTTTCAGCTGCTCTCAATCCACCCTTTATCAAAGGTAGACCTGCCAAAGCACCTGCCCGCAAGCAGAGCAAAGTTGCCCAAGTGTCTCCCAGGGACTTCCTGGCAGCCTAAAATCTTCTGGTCCTTCCCAACCCTGGACTTGCACCCCAGCTGCTCACTGGCGTCTGAGCGCTGGGAGCTGCTCAATCCCCTGCCTGTCTAAAACTGACCTCAGAAGTTCTTTCAAAGTAGATATTTTATAGAAGTGTGTTGTAGTCCAAGTGTTTGGTGGAGCCCTCACTCCAGAACCAGTTCGGAGGCTCAATTTGTCTGGGTCTGAGGGAATGTCTCAGGAGCTCACAGAGGGCACTGTCTGCATTTCTCCATCTTGGCTCCGCCTCCCCAGTATGAACTTATTGGGGCATATATTATAAGATGTTGGTCTAAATCTAATTTCTACCAGAATATTTTCTTATTTTCCCAGAAAATACCAAAAACTGTCTTCTTAGCATAACAACTGGTGTTCCTTATTATTCTCTGAGAACTGATTATTCATTTCTTCTACTTTATTATATTAATCTTTTCATTAGAATGCCATTCAATTTTCAGTGCACTTATTTGAATTATGCTTAATTAAATCTCTTCTCTGAGATGATGTCAGCGAAGAAAAATGAGCATTAGAAAGGTTAAGTGATACAAGGGTTCATAGCTGAGAATTGGAAGAGAACTCAAAGGAGATCTAGTTGAACTTCTACCATAATAAGATTCGTCTATAAATATTTCTCAACATATGGTAACCCAGATTCCACCCAGACTCTATTTTTAATGACGGAAATCAATCCTAAATATAGGTTAAGGGTGAGTAGCTCATCTATACTGGATGTGTGGAGTATACTCATGGAGTTTATGAATTCTGTATATTGATAATATCAAAGTCCAGACCTACTCTATCTTTATTCCCTTACGAGCACTTGTGTGCCTTAGTCTGGACCTGTAAAACATCCTTCAAAGATGGAACTGGGTAGGTGTTCTGTAATACATAGTGCCAGAGAATTGATCACATACCTATATGCATGTAAAAGAAGAATTGGTCTTCCTGATTCTAGGCCTTGTTTTTTTTGATTACCACAAACCATTGCTTCATATATTGCTTAAAACTAAACACAGTATTTTTCTGACAATAATTTTGCAAGGTGCGTGTCCATTTCAATATATGATAAAACAGCTGATCCAGATCAACTCTTGCATATTACATTTGGCTTATTATCATTTGGTGCGCCAAATAAATATCAGGGTAGAAACACTTACTGTAAGTGTCCAATTATTAAATGAGAAAGCTAAGGACCTTATTGTTGTGCTTAGAATACTTATAGCCTAACTGATTATGGAAGAGTCCTTAGCTCATTCATCAATGCATTTCTGCATCACTTGTTATTCTCTTAGTAATTCAGTGATTATGAGTAATCAGGGAAACTCTCTTCCGGGAAACTGATTTATTTATACTTCTCTGGGGAAGTGCTCCTGGGGTGAGGACAGAGGTTAAAAACAATCTCCTGACTTCAAGATGAGAAAATAGAGGCTTTTAAATGAATAGTTTGTCAGCATTGTTGTTGTCAGGTTGTTTCTGACTCTGTGATCCTATTTGAAATTTCCTTGGCAAAGATACTGTGATATGCTATTTCCTTCTCCAGCTAATTTTACAGATGAAGAAATTGAGGCAAGCAAAGTTAAGTGGCTTGTTAAGGGTGACACAATTAGTAAGAGTCTGAAATTGTATTTCAACTCATAAAGATGAATCTTCCTCATTCTAAGTCCAGTTCTTCACTACATCATCAATATGCCCTTTAAGTCAACATAGCATGTATTTAGCATATGACAAAATGAATTTTCTGTGAGATACAAATTCTAGTTCTAATTCTGTGTCCCCTTGAGCAAGTAGTCCCATTTTTCTGAGCCTCTTTTCCTCATCTATAAATTGGAGATGATAATACTGGTACTTGAAGGTATCAGAAAAGAATGATAAATTCAAATTAATGCAAGTGAAAAACACAGAAATGGCCCCTCAGTGAGCTAAGTTCATATTTCACTGATTATCATCATCAAATGAGATATAAAACAGAAAGACATATACTTGCCAAAGGTGTTGGTAACAATCATGATGAGGCAAATCTGGTACAAGGTCTGAATAGAAAGGAAATGTATGCAATATGGGGAGATCATCCAGATGGTTTTATTTGGAGATGAGATGTTGATTTAATTGAACCATGGCATATTTCAAGGGCTCTCACAGTATTCAGGCACTTATAAGAGATAGGAGGGAAAAATAGATGGGGGGAAAAGTAGATGAATAAGCTATTCTGACCATATTATGCCAGCTGGATGTACAGCCCATTAAATTCACAGCATCATGGAAGTACCACACAAGAAGGACTGAAAGTTGACCTCAGGAGCCATTGAACCCAGTCTGTATCTGAACAAAAGTATTCTCTATGATATACTTGACAAACAAGGGATTGCAAAGAGATATAGTTAGGTCCAATGCAAAGGAAAACACTTTTTCTAATAATTGGAATTATTGCCAAATGAGATGTCTCAAATGCTATCTATATACATATATATGTATTTATCATGTGTGTTAGAGAGACAGAGAAACAAAGAGAGACAGATAAAAGGGAGGAAAGAGAGGAAAAATGAAGGAGGAGACAGAGAAATAGTAACGAGGATAAAGATAAGAGAAAGAGAAGAGTTAAGAGAAAGTAGAGGTAGAAATAGGTAAGAGAGTGACAGATGTCAGAAAGGCTAAAAAAAAGAGACAGATCCAGAGACAGTGATAGAGACATATAATAGACTCAAAATCCATCATCCTAAACATCCTAAAGTCCTAAAAATACTGTAAATGGCAAACCTAGAATTGGAGGAAATCAAGTCCAGTTACTTTTAGGAAGTTTTGAAACATTTTAAATTATTATTGCAATCCCCTATGCCATAGCAGCATACACACATATCGGTCTATCTGTTTATCTGTCTAGAAATGGAAAGCTATTCCAGTATCTTTACCAAGTAAATCCTAATGGGGAACATGACTGAAAATGATTGAACAACAAAAAGGGTGTATGTATGCACTATGTATGTAATAATATATACATCTTTATGTATATAACTATATATATTGCTATACACATGAAACATAGAACAACATAATATTTAAAGAACAAAAATTATAGTTAATCCAAGGAGAAGGGAAACAGGTTATAATATCTTTCTGATGATAATATCCAGATAAGACATGAATCCCTTAAAAAAAGACATCATCAAAGAAATAGGTTATTAGAAAAGGAAGACCAGTCATGCAGTTACAACAGTGACTGAAAACACAAATACTTCATTGGGATTAACAAAAAAAAATTAATACAGTCACAAAAAGGCATTCCAAAATTTGGGAAGGTTCTCTAGAGGCTTTAATGGAAAGATATGGGTAGGAATCTCCCAGGGTATTATAACCTGATGGTGTTTCAATCTTTACTAATGGATGCAGTAGTCAGACCAGTGGAATTATTACGTCAAAAAAGTTAATATCCAGGTATTCCTTAGTTGATATGACAACAATGATATTGAAATATTGGATACAAAATGAATTATATTTTAAATGGTGCAGGACATGTTATTATTTTACATCATTCTGGTAAATTGCTTTGAATGATAAAGGATCTTTTATATTCAGGATAATAAGATAATCTTGATAATATGAATAAAAGTTCCTAATTCTTTTGTTTTGGATATCTGTTTTTTCTTCATTGGTTTTTTATTAAAAGGACACATACTTATAATATTAATGAAAATATTTATGATGTTAAGTAGATTCTTTGATCTTCAGGAAAATAATATTCCTTTAGTCATACTAGAGATCTACAAGTCCTCATGAAAAACTTTCACCAAATCTTTCAATCAATAAGCATTTTAAAATTACCAACTCTACCAGACTTCAAGGAATAATTATTTTTATTAGAAAGGATAATGCTCCCAAACTCAAATTTTGACCCCTAATTAAGATTCACAATTTTAGGTTCTTATTCTTTATGTTGTCTTCATACTATAATGATGTATAAAATATGATCCCTGTACACTATTTGTCCTATTGATTTATGGAGAAAGCAGATAGTCTAGTGATTTGAGAGGGAGACTTGTCTTTTCCTATAATTGCTCTTTCTATCTGCCTTAAAGAAGTTAATTCAAGCTATTCACTGAAAAATAAAATACTGAAGCTGAAGCTTAAATACTTTGGCCACATGATGAGAATATGAGACTCATTGAAAATCTTGAAACAAAAGGAAAAGGGGACATCAGAGTATGAGAAGCTCTCAATGACTGAAACTACACCAACAGAGCAAATATATATATATAGCAAAAAGAACATTTACTGTGGCAATTAACTATTAGGACAAGTAACAAGAATGATAAAGACAAGGTCAGAAGAATTTTGCAATGATCTGCAGATATCTGTGTTTCTATCAGTTCCTAGCATCACCTACAAAATCAAAATAATGAAAGTTGCTCCCCATGTTGACAAAGATAAGAGGCCTAGAGGAGTGTACCTTTATTTTCTAGATTACAGTGGAGAATAATAGAAAGCTAAGTGGCACAGTGGAAGAAACTCCTGGTTTAAAGCCAGGGAGACTCATTTTCCTGAGTTCAAATCTGGCTTCATACATTTTTAGTAGCTGTCTGACTCTGAGAAAGTTACTTAACCCTATTTGCCTCAGTCTCCTCTATTGTAAAATGAGCTGGAGAAGGAAATGACAAACTACTCCAGCATTTTCTAAGAAAACCCCAAATAGAGTCAGTTTTGAAGAGAAATGACTAAATGCACATAGTAGAAAAAAATTGAAGGAAAAGCTTCAAGGTGATAAACAAAAAAGAAAAAGATATTTTGGGAAGAATATTCACAAACCAGAAAACTTAGAAAAGTGAGAAAACCATATAAGAATCCAAAGAAATAACTGGAATTGTTTTAGCTTACAGAAAAGAGTCTGAAAAGAGTGGAAACTGAGTTCAGTTTCCACCTCTGACATTAAATACTTGAGTAATCTCAGATAAATCACTTAATATCTTCCAATTTCATTTGTAAAATAAAGGAACTAAATTAGATAGTCTTTGAAGTCCTTTCCAGCTATAGCAGGAGTGAGTAGGTATTGCCCAGAAGCAAACTTAGACTCAAACTATGAAAATAATTTTCTAGTTATTGGAACTATTCTATAAATGGCCTGAAGTGCTTCAGGAAGTAGTCAGTTTTCCGACTTGGGAGTTTTTCCAGTTGAAGATGGCTAACCATCTCTTGAGATTACAGAAAAGAGCATTTTTGCCCTGGCATAGGTTGGAGTAAATAATTTATCATATTCTTTCTATCTCTGTGAATACTGGAGTATGTTTCTAAAAGAACCCAGATGAATGGAAGTGATGATATTTGGGAAGATCAACTTGACATGAGTAGGACTTGGATGTGAATTATAAGGATGAAAGAGAGAGGTTCGGGGATTAGACAATTGTCCTCTTTCTGAAGGGCAAACCCAGGTAATCCACTGTATTCCCCAGGCATTCTCCTCAACAGTAGTCATTCTGTAACAGCCACCTATTGCTTCAAAATTTCCTTTGGAAAAAACAAGAAAAAAAACAACTCTTAATAGCTTAACTCTTGGAGACTTGTTTTTAAAATCTGTGGGAGAGAGTAATTAGAGAACCATGCTAGAGTCAGCATGGTTTACTATTTATTATATCCTTATTCCAAACCTGTGTGAAGTGATGAAGTATTAATGGACAATTATAATACATGAACCCCCTACACAGTCTTGTATGTGATTCACACAAAAAAACATATCTGCTGGCAATGTTTCCAGGTTGTCTGAAATTGAGATTGGAAGAATAATTTTAATTTCAGCATGGTGGACATTGTATACGTCTTCAAGATGAAATAGCCATTTTCCCTGAATCCTGTTATAGATGGGATGCCCAAACAAGTTGTGGAAGCTGATATTTCTTTTGCCTTCCCTGATGTGTGAGAAGGGTTTGGAAACAGTGGTTGGGTTTTGAATGCAACTAGGATGCCAAGTACTGAAAGGACTTCTACCCTTTTTAAGCAGATGGCAAGGAATTTTCTCAAAGAAATATTGTTTTGCATTTCTCTGATGCTGAATATCAGTTGTGGAAGATGTAGAATGACTAATGGTTGAGCTTGACTCCTGTGATCTGAATGTGTGATTAGAAAGTAGCACTCAGCCCTAATTCACAGAAGAAAATTAAGCATAGACAATGACAGATACAAGACTGTAAGAGGATGTTATTGTCTAAGAAGGTGAATGAGGACAACTAATCAATTTTTTTTTATTTCTGTATAGTTGTGATTATGGCCTTATGAGCAGTTTGGATGAAGGTTAAGTCTGGCAGTAGCTATGTGTCCTACAGCCAGTCATTATTAGAGGGAACAAATTTCTGTTACTAAATGTAGATTTGCCACTAATTGTGGGTAATAATGATGGTGATGATGATGATGATAACAACATTAAGAGGTAGAAAGAGCCTTAGAGATCATCTAACTCAAGCACTTCATTTTATAAACAAAGAAGCCCAAAAAGTGACTTCATCCAACATCACATAGCTAACTAATGATAAAGCCAGGATCTGAAAAGCAGAATCATAGAAGATATATGTTGGAATTGATCTCAGAATTTATCTAGTTTAATATATACATGAATAAGAATTCATTCTATTATAATATTCTCAACAAGTGGTTACCTAGCTTTTGCCTGAAGATATATAATGGTGGGGAGAGGGATGCAGCAGGGAAGGGACAATTGACTGACCTTTCTGAAAATTCTACCTATTACCTCTTATTCTGGCCTTTGAGGCCAAACAAAAATCTATCTACACCTACACTTCCTTCCTCCCTTCCTTTCTCCATCCCTTCCTTTCTTTCTCTTTGTTTCTCCTCCTCTTCCTCTTCCTCCTCCTGCTCCTCCTCCTTCTCTCTATCTTTTTCAGAGTTTTAAAATTATTTGTTATAAGGGATATAACAAAGTTAAATCTTCCATAAAAGTCCTAATATGCTGCCTTATGGTAGTTTTGAGGTGACCCTGGGTTCTCAAAGTTTGTGACAGTAGAGTGAAAGCTATAGTAGGTTATATCATGTGGGAAAGATTTTGAATATGGTCCCTAGAACATATCAAGTCTGATTTCCAAGAACTAATCAATCAATAAACATTTATTAAATGCCTACAATGTTCCAATCACTGCATTCCAATCACTCTAGATAGTTGTGGGAAGAACTATTATTATTGAGCTAATCCCTTATTTTTTAAAATTTTATTTTATTTGCAAAACATATGTATAGGTAATTCTTCAACATTAACCCTTACATAGCTTTCTGTTACAAATTTTCCCCCCTACTCCCCACTCCTCCCCTAGATGGCAGGATATCCACTACATGTTAATTATGTTAAAATACTTGACAAAACGAATATATAAATACATATTTCCACACTTATTGTTGTGCAAGAAAAAACATATCTACATGAAAGACATATCAGATAAAGGAAACACAATGTAAGCAAACATCAATCGACAGTATGAGAATGTTATGTTGTGGTCCACATTTCACATCCCTCTCTCTGGGTGTATATGGCTCTCTTCACCGAACAATTGGAGTGGTTTGAGACATTTCTTTGTTGCAGAGAGTCATGTCCATCAGAATTGATCGTCATATAGTATTGTTGTTGCCATATATAATGATCTCCTGGTTCTGCTCATTTCACTCAGCATCAGTTCATGTAAGTCTCTCCAGGCCTCTCTTAAATTGTCCTGCTGGTCATTTCTTACGGAGCAATAATATTCCATAATATTCATATACCATAATTTATTCAGCCACTCTCCAATTGATGGGCATCCATTCAGTTTCCACTTTCTAGCCACTACAAAAAGAACTGCCACAAACATTCTTGCACATGTGGGGCCCTTTCCTTCTTTTATGATTTCTTTGGGATATAAGCCCAATAGAAATGCTGCTGGGTCAAAGGGTATGCACAGTTTGATAACTTTTTGAGCATAGCTCCAAATTGCTCTCCAGAATGGCTGGATCCGTTCACAGTTCCACCAACAATGCATCAGTGTCCCAGTCTTCCCACATCCCCTCCAACATTCATCATTAACTTTTCCTGTCATTTTAGCCAATCTGACAGGTGTGTAGTGGTACCTCAGAGTTGTCTTAATTTGCATTTCTCTGATCAATAGTGATTTGGAGCACCTTTTCATATGACTACAAATAGTTTTAATTTCATCCTCTGAAAATTGTCTGTTCATATCCTTTGACCAATTATCGATTGGAGAACGGCTTGAATTCTTATAAATATGAGACAATTCTCTATATATTTTAGAAATGAGATCTTCATCAGAACCCTTAAATGTAAAGATGATTTCCCAATTTATTGCTTCCCTCCTAATCTTGACTGCATTGGTTTTGTTTGTACAAAAACTTTTTAACTTAATATAGTCAAAGTTATCTATCTGGTTTTCAATTAAGAGATCCAGTTCTTCTTTGGACATAAATTTATTCCATCTCCACAGGTCTGAGAGGTAAACTATATTAAGTTCCTCTAATTTACTTATAATATCACTCTTTATATCCAGATCATGAACCCATTTAGATCTTATCTTGGTATGTGGTGTTAGATGTGGGTCAAGCCCTAATTTCTTCCACACTAGTTTCCAATTTTCCCAGCAGTTTTTGTCAAATAGTGAGTACTTATCCCAGAAGCTGGGGTCTTTGGGTTTATCAAAGACTAAATTGCTATAGTTATTGCCTAGTTTGTCTTGTGATTCTATCCTCTTCCACTGATCGACTACTCTATTTCTTAGCCAGTACCAAATGGTTTTGATGACCACTGCTTTGTAATATAGTTTTAGATGTGGTACAGCAAGTCCACCATCATCAGCCTTTTTTTTCATTAATTCTCTTGAAACTCTTGACCTTTTGTTCTTCCAAATGAATTTTGCTACTATTTTTTCTAGATCTGTAAAATAATTTCTTGGGAGTTTGATTGGTATGGGACTAAATAAGTAAATTAGTTTGGGTAGTATTGTCATTTTTATTATATTCGCTTGGCCTACCCATGAACATATTATGTTTTTCCAATTGACTAGGTCTGATTTTATTTGTGTGGAAAGTGTTTTGTAGTTTAGTTCATATAGTTCCTGACTTTCCCTTGGCAGATTAATTCCCAAATATTTTATACTAATAGTTATTTTGAACGGAATTTCTTTTTCTATCTCTTGCTGCTGAACTTTATTGGTAATATATAAAAATGCTGATGATTTATTGGATTTATTTTGTATCCTGCAACTTTGCTAAAGTTGTGAATTGTTTCTAGTAGTTTTTTAGTTGAGTCTCTAGGGTTCTCTAAGTATACCATCATGTCATCTGCAAAGAGTCATAATTTGGTTTCCTCATTACCTACTCTAATTCCTTTTATCTCTTTTTCTTCTTTTACTGCCAAAGCTAACATTTCTAATACAATATTAAATAATAATGGTGACAGTGGGCAGCCTTGTTTCACTCCTGATCTTATTGGGAATGGTTCTAGTTTGACTCCATTACATATGATGCTTGCTGATGGTTTTAACTAGATACTACTAATCATTTTAAGGAAAAGTCCATTTATTCCTATACTCTCTAGTGCTTTTAATAGGAATGGGTGTTGGATTTTATCAAAGGCTTTTTCTGCATCTATTGAGATAATTATATGGTTTTTGTTAGTTTGGTTATTAATATAATTGATCATGCTAATAGTTTTCCTAATATTGAACCAGCCCTGCATTCCTGGTATAACCTTCTTGGTCATGGTGTATTATCCTGGGGATAACTTTCTGTAATTTCATTGCTAAAATCTTATTTAAAATTTTTGCATCATTATTCTTTAGGGAAATGGGTCTATAGTTTTCTTTCTCAGTTTTCTCCCTATCTGGTTTAGCTATCAGCACCATATGTGTGTCATAGAAGGAATTTGGTAGAATACCTTCTTTCCCTATTTTTTCAAATAGTTTATATAGCATTGGGATTAATTGTTCTTTGAATGTTTGGTAGAATTGACATGTAAATCTATCCGGCCCTGGAGATTTTTTCTTAGGGAGTTGATTAATGAGCTAGTCCCTTATTAATAAAAGTTTTTTTTTCCTTAGAAATCCATGAAAGAGGGAAACATTTTTTAAAATAGCTCCCATTCCTGTACATTCCTCTTTTATTTGTGTAGTGGTGCTGTCAGAGTGATTGAAAGGAGTCAAAAGAATGCTAAGAGTAACGGACTATTTAGAACATCAACAATCTTTAATTTGACTGTTATTACTCTAAATGCGAGATCCTTGTCCAATAACCAGTAGGTGGGTATACTGCTGGAGGAGCTCAATCATATCATTCTTGACATCCCTATTAAATGCAATCAGAAGAAGGATGAGCTATATGAAGGATGGCTTGCAGGCCTAGTTGGAGAAGCAAAGAATGGTTTCTTGATTTCTATTAGAGTGTGTTTTATCATGCACTAAAAACTTATGACAAAGTATTATTTTATGTGTATTGGATCATCATTTATTGTAGTATCAATGATAAATAATTGCAAAAAGTTCACCACAAAAATCCTTGCAGCTTACATGTTAACATCAATTGTTGAGAGCCAAGTAAATGATAGAAGAATTTTATGCAAAATTTAATAAGACCCTTCAAATCAAATCAACATGTAATATCATATTTAATAACTTAAATGAGAAGTTTGGAAAAGAGAAGGTGAGGATGGGGAGAAATATATGGGAAAGTGGGGCCAAAAAATAGAAATGAAAAAGGCTAACTAGTTCTAGATAATTACTGCCCCATATACCTATCTTGCTATCTGCACAAAATTTTCAGGAGAGTCATATCTATGTGAATTGAGGACATCCTTAATTAAGTAAGTATTTAATAGGGAACTAGCAGGCTTTTGCAAATGATCTTCAAAAATGACCTATTTCTGGACCATATAACAATTGACTGAAAAAATGCAAGAAAAATCTCACTGTGCTTATTGTTGGTTGATTTTGAAAAAAAAGCAATTAACTCTAAAGAAGAAAATATCATCTTACTAGCTCTTTTATGAGGTGTCTTCTAGCTATAGTTAAAGAAGATTCAAGATTTTTTTAAGATGACCCCATAAATCATCTGTTTAATCACTAAGATTATAAACATCAGCAAAGGCATTATTACAGGGAGAGATTTGATGACCAAAAATACTTGGTAAACATATAACATTTAATGAGGGGCTAAAGGACCATTCTGTGGATAGCAAGATCCTCTAAATGCTCTTATTTCTGGATGACATTATGCTAATCAAATTTTAAATCCCAAGATATTAAATAGCATCCTGAAAGACACCTCAAAGAACTCATAGTAGTTTGCCCCATCCATCTATAAGGGAAAGAGAAAGAAAGAGGACCTGGGGAGGGGAAGGGAGAAAGAGGAAGAATTGATTTTCATATAAAAAAGGACCCTCTCTAAATTTTAGTGCCCATACACACACACACAAATATATGTATATATATATATGTATGAGGTATAGCTAATTATAGTGTTTATCTCACAGAATTATTGTGGTAATCAAATCAGTTAGGATATGTAGTGTGATTGGTAAACCACATATCATTATTAGCATTATTGTTGTTGTTATTGTAAACTGAATTACCCTGGGCAAATAAACTCCCCCTTTT
This sequence comes from Myrmecobius fasciatus, assembly GCA_023553655.1. Taxonomy (NCBI): domain Eukaryota; kingdom Metazoa; phylum Chordata; class Mammalia; order Dasyuromorphia; family Myrmecobiidae; genus Myrmecobius; species Myrmecobius fasciatus. The sequence goes on from JAJPUD010000892.1 coordinate 253,446, forward strand.
TGGGTCAATTGCTTCATCTGGACAAGGAAAGGATGAGAATTTAATAGCTGATCCTAAGTCCTTTATAGTTTTAGATGCTCAGATCCTCTCTCTTCTAGGCAAATCAACAGGTAGCCTATATCTCTTTTTTCCTCCTATAGGATTTACTAGGAGATTACACTGGGATGGCACAAATGTATAAATGCACAAATGGGATGGTAGCCAACCCAAGTTCTGATGACCTAGGTCACAGCTTATCTTTTCCCCTGTAGGTTCATATCTCTACTCTTCTTTTGCTCTTTCTCTTTGTTTTTTCTTGTTACCCCAAGAATAAGCATTTTTGAACTGACACTTGCCATTGTGATTTGGTAAGAAACAATGCAGCATAATCTCATTAACATTGAAAGTGATACTCTTAATGGACAGCAACTATTATTCTAGATTTTTTTCTTCTAGATCTGTGATTTTATTAAGGTAGAGAACTCTTAGAGAAGAAATGACCTCTACTAATATAGACTGGCAACTACTCTGTAATTAAAAGTCTTAGAAAGTTTCCTAAAGAAATTGAGAACTTAAATGACTTACCTAGTCACAGAATTTTTGTTTGCCAGTGGTAAGATTTGAATTCACATCTTCTTTACTCCAAGTTCAGGGTGGGGGTGTGTATGTATGTATGGATCTGTGCTACTAATATCAAATTGCCACCTCTTCAGAAATATTTTTAATTATATGTTAATACTGAGGTTCCTTCAGGTCCATGTTCTTGCTAACCATGATGTTTATTATATACTCATCTTTTCTGGAATTCTGTTCACTACATACTCCTTTTCTGAAATTCTCTTCATTATATATTTATGTCTTTTGGGGGTTTTTGTGTGCCTCTGTTTGTGTGTGTCTGTGTGTTTTAAATTGAAACAGTGCAACACAATTTTCCATTAACCAAACACAAAAGATCCCATCAGTTTATATCTGAGAAGGGGAGTTGAAATGAACTATCCCTGAACAGAATATGCAACCATGGAATAAGAAACATGCAAAATAGCTTCTTCTCTTTAAATAAGGAAATTGAAACCAGAATAGAGAAATTAATGAGGCCAAGGGGGAATACATTAAAAAAGGCAAAAAAAAAAATAGTGGCAGAAGGCCACTGATCTAGGACAAGAAACTCCTTGGGCTCAATTCAAAACTGAAAACCATTCAGGATGTTCTTGTCTTTGTTAGGTTTGAAATGCATTTCTTCAATCGATATATACTTGGTTGGCAACATTATGTACTATCATTTGGCTACCAAAGAAAAGTAACTTAGTTAATTTTTTTGGCCATGATGACAACTTCATGGTCAAATCTAGATTTCCCAATTGTGATTTCTTTCCCTGGAAGAATATAATGCTGTTTTAAATTACCTCCCTCAAACACCCAAGCCCCCAAAACAATCAAAAAAAACAAACCCTGGAAATGAGATGAATATGTAAGATATTCCCAGAATCTTAGCTTTAAAGCTTAAAATTGCTCTAGGACATTTGGGACATCTTATAAAGAGAAGGAAGTATATATAATGAAAGTGAAAGAACCTACTCTGGCTCTTCCATTTACTATCTGTGTGATCTTGAGTGAATTAATCATGGAACCTCTCTGGGTCTCATTTTCCTCAAATATAGTGAAAGGGAATTGAAAGGGTTAATTTCTAAAGCTACTTCCAGCTCTTAATTCATAGCTCTATGACCTTTGCTCCCAAAGTCTTGGGACAGCCCACCTGCCTTTCAGTTTAAGAGAGCTTTTAAAACAAATGACATTCTTTCACTCCATCATTGAAATTTCCATTTATTAATAAGTGGTGCGGCATTTCTTTATTGTTTGATTGTTCATTTTAAGACAGAACATAAAAAATCAGGTAAGAAGTATTGTTTGCATAATATAGATGGAAATCAACATATTAAAGTTGTTCAAATATTGGACAGTGCCAGAATATAAATTAGACATACAGTTTAAAAATTACAGGAAATCATATTAGAAAGAGCACTAAAGGCCACTTGTAGAAAAGTTGTGTTCCCTTGTAAGCCAGAATGTGAAAAAAGCGTATCCTTTGTAGCTCGGAGACAACTTCAGGGAGCAAGGCACCAGAATTCTATGCCATAAAAGGAAAAAAAAATAAAACAACCCCCCAAAAGGAAAAACAGCAGGTTTGTCACTTTGTAATTTCATCTTGTCCTTCAGAGATTCAAAATGGATCATTCTCTTGCTATTTGAAGTCACTTTGCTACATCAAAAAGAAAACAACAACAACAACAATAACAACAACATAGAAATACCCAGTCCCATTCCAACCTAGTCCATAGCTACCATGGATGGTCTGCCCAGTCTTGTCCTAACAATGCATACATTTTTCTCACTCAGGCTCTTTAAGTGATTCAATTAATAACAGATCATTTATTTTCAATATTTACTACACATGTGTTCAGTTCTATACAAGTTATATCCCTTTGGGGAATATAAACTCTTTAAAGCTAAAGATTTTCTTTCTTTTTTTTGGGGGGGGGGGCTTTGGATATATTGGACATTCAATATATACTTTTTGAGTTGAATTGGAATGAATTAAAACCAGAGCTGAATACAAATATGAGAAGGGGCATAGGGACTGACAAGTCACTATTTTACAAAATCAGATTTTATTTTATTTTCCTTACTCTTTGATGTTAATATGTTTTTCAAGAAAAAAGACACAGAATGGATTGTGTAGTATTAAAGACTGAAAGCAATGCTTTACATATGAAAATAAAAAAAAAAAGATAAAGATTTTATGAAAACAAAACAAAACAAAACCCTCCCAGTTCATTCTTCCCTTGGGAGCTCCGTGCCTATGTCTGAAAGAAATATGCTGGTGGGGTGAAGGGAGAGACTATTTCTCTCCCATAAAAAGGTGCTGACATCAGAAGAAAAGCTTTGCCTTCTGATCTTGAGAGAGAGAAATTTCTAAATACAAAGAGAAGTACCCATTTTGTGATTTGCCCACAAGAGACCCAGAAGAGAAGGCATTTGAAAATAAATATGCTACCTCTGAAGAAAAAGCTGGCTTCAAATTCTAATAGTAAATTACAGGATAGGTGTTGAGTCAATTGGGACATTTGAACCTCTTTAATTGAATTCAGTGGAAAATTAAAAAAAAAAGATACTGACAGGTTAGCATAAATAGTTTGGAGAAGAAATGATTCTCATGGAGTCCTGAGTAGCAACTCTGACAAAAAAGTATTTGTAGAAGTTAGTACAAAGTGAGTCATTCAATATCACATGACATCCTCCCAGGCTTAAGACCTCAAAGAAATTGGTCTTTGAGCCAGTTCAACAAACACGGAGCTCTCTATTTTTGCTCCAGAAGTAGATTCCTAAGTACATCAAAGTAACTATTTCACTATCCTAGTAAATCTTTCTTGAGACTTCCACGTTTATAAAATAAGATAGGATCAGCTAATAGGAGATATTTAAAAATTGATTCATATAAAATTAATTTTCAGTAGGAAAGCAGGACAGTTGATATGGGAGAACAGATTTGGCTCCGTGGTATTTAGACTTCTGGTAGTGAAGTAGTATTGTAGATATACTGAGGCATTTGGGGGGGGCAGTTGCATCTAGGGGATTGCTACTGGGGGCTTTCCCCCTTCTTAGTAGACTGCAACCTTCTTGAAGGCAGAGACTTTTTTGGCAGAAGGTATGTGGAGGGAGGCAGTGCTCTTTGTATCTCTAGTGCCAAACATACCTTGCATAGAATAACTACATTTGCTGAAGGTTTTTAAGGTATTGAGGGAGATGCCGAACAGAAGATTGCTTTGTTCCCTAGCAACTGTGGAACTAGTATCCTAGAAGTACTGTCTGGGACCTTCTTGTTTTGAATTATTGGTAGGAGGTTGGATTTCTGTGCCATTTTTGCTCATTGGTTGGAATATCGATTTGTGTCAGGTCTAAAAGTAACCATATAGCAACTAGTTGAAAATGGCTCAGCCATCCAATGAAGAAAAGGTGTGTTTTCCCTCACAGTAAACATTTTTATAGACCTGGGACATCTTCCACTAACCCTTTACTACAGAATATCTGCATGTAGCCTCAGAAAGAAAATAATTTAGCAGCTTCCCAAAATTACAGGAATTAAAGCTTACCTTTAAGATCATGAAGACTGGCATATTCAATTTTATTCATTTCAACAAACATTTCTTAGGGGCTTATTATATGCAAAGCACTGTGCTAGATGCTGGGGAGACTGTGAAAAAAAATGATCCCTGTCCTCAGGGTGCTTAGGTTTCTTTAGACTATTGAAATGTCAGCTCAAGTATTTTTGTCTCCCCAGCTTATGATATTAAATGGAGCATCTTTATACTAGTCTAAAGTGAACAACACCTGTATTTCTAAAGTTGAGGCCAATATTATTGACTACTGCATAATAATTTACTCTACAAAATTTCAGATGGGCATGTAAGAAAAAACGGTCATTTTCCCCAATACTTGTTTTGATCCCCAGCCTTGCCAAATATTAGGCTGATGTGAGGTTTGTGGGACAAGGTACATACAATTCAGTGAGGATTTCTTCAATTACTTGGTCAACCTTTTGAAACCTAAAGCATTTGATAACTTTGCATTATATTGTCTCTTGGGAGAAGCTTCTTCTATATTCAAAAAACATGACAAAGACTACCTAAGAGGCAAATAACAAAGAAGAAGAAATGTCAGTAACAAAGAAAGCAACAAAGTCCTTTCTGAGCTCCAGTTTTTGTTTTTTGTTTTTTTTTTTTCATTTGTAAAAGGAGGGTTTGGGATCAAATGACCTAAAAAACCTTTTTCAGCTTGATATCTATTATTTTAAAAAGATAGGGAACGTATCCTCTGGCAAGGGTGTCCATACCCCTATTATATTTTGAAATTAATTTCTGACATCCAGACCCAATCTCCAAATCTTTTTTTAGTTAAAAGATTTCAACTTTCTCACTGACCCAATCATTTTCTAGAGTCATCAGCATGGAATAGCTTGAGTAATATCTATTTCTACTTCCTTCTGACCTTTTGATGGAGGTGTTTGACAATGAGTTCTGAAGTGGCAGGGTTGATAAAGAAGAAAAAAACTAGAGGCTCAGATAAGGCTTGCTAATGTAAATACAGAACTTTCAATTATAAAATTTATTAAACCAAAACAGTTATTTGGAGTCATGTAGATCTCATGGGATTTGTCAAATTTACTTTTCTCTTTTTTTGGTTTCTAACTTGAATTTTGTCAGACTGACTTTTGAGTATAGATGATGCTTGAATATTGGGTAGTGTGAGTCTAAGTAGCACACCAGATAATTTACTGACCTGAGGGAGTGAAAGAAGAAAGCAACTGGGCAAAGTTCAAGGGAAAAAAATAAGGGGATATATTGGCATGTTGTTAATGGCACTGAATTTTAAAGATTTTTGGAAAATTCTGTTGGGAAGATTTGAGATGGAAGTGGGGGAAGAGAAAGTGATATCCCCAATACTTGGAAACATTATCTTCTCTGTAAGGGCAGTCCTTGAAGACTCAGAACATTTGCCCATTGTTCACATTTGGTAACCCATGAGTGAATGGAAAGAGGTAAATGTTGACCTTGTCTAATATACATTACTGTATTGAGCAAAATTCTTTATTTAATGTTTTTGATCTATAAGTGCTGTCTATTTTTAAATTTCTGAATCTTCTGTGCTAGGAAATAAAAAGAACTGTTCCTAATTAGCAGCCATGATGCTAAAAGAGAGGAAATTTTAAATAAAGGTATCTTAGCATCTTATATTTAGAGCTTAATAGACCTTAGAAGCATTAAATATATTCCTCTAAGTTACAGATGAGAAAAATGAAGAAATGGTTATTTAGTGTCTGAAATAGAATCTGAATTCAGGTCTTTCTGATTCCAAGCTCAGCACCCCATCCACTGTGATGGTGTCATAAGTCTTGATGGGAATCAGAACCAGACATACATCACTCCCACCAAACATGCAATTTCAATAATGGCTCCATGTATCAAGCAATGCATAAATTTGGCTTGGTTATATAATTTTTCTCATTGGGAGAAAAGAGAGGAAAAAGCCACATGTGTCTTTGGTAAGCATCCACCAGGCCCTTAACTTTAAATCATATCATTCTGCAGCATTTTTTCCAACTGTTCACCTATGAAAATATAAATTTAACATAACATTAAGATACACTATCCACTAGGGATTCATGAATTGAATCCAAAGTAATAGGGTCTTATTATCTTCTGATGGAAGTAACAAGCTTTCTCATTTCAGTGATTAGATTCAAATAATTCAAAATGCAGAGGTATCAATATCAATGTGTCTTAAAGTTACAATAGCTTAATGCTAAATATTTTAGGCTACAAGCCTCATCTCTTTTTTATTTGAGCTGTGGAAATTTCTAAAGTTAATTAAGCATTTGTATGTTAGAATGTTAGAAAGTCTAGTTTAAGGCATTATACAGTACAGACACTGTACTGTGAAAATAAAAGGAATTCTTATATTCTGATTCTTGTATTTAAACTGTCAGATCCTTGTTCTAATCACTTCCTTTGGCTAACAAAGACTAAACTTATATTTGAATTCCCTCCTGTCTAATAATATTACACTCTGGAAATCCTGGTGTGATGGCAGGCAGTTAACAAGCTACAGCTACTTCCATTAACAGTTCGTTCATAAGAATAAATCATCCTTAACAATAATGATGGGACTTCATGTGGAAAGTAAAGCCAATAGAATCCTTTTTGAAATATACCCTCAAATTGCTATATCTTTATTATTGATAGCTAAGATCAAGAAATAAATTCTGAAGGATGCTCATAATCAGATATCTCTGTCCAACAAATGGAGAACCTATGTGGCATAATGAGCAGCCAGATTTCGAATCCAGAAAACATGAGTTCAAGTCCTTTATCCAGCACATACTGGCTTTGTGATCCTGGATTTGCCACTTAACTTCTTAGTATTCTAGCTATCTCTTTAAGGCTTTAAATTTCAGAGAAGTTCCTTGCCTGTATTGGTCAAGAGCATTTATTTTTTTCTAGGATATTCCTTATACCAATAACATCACAAGTCCAACTCCTGCTTCACATGGAATTTTGGTTTGTAAAGAGTGTTAAAAATTGATTATGTAGTAATTCTAAGGGAAGAGAACCTACCTATTATCTCCCACAAAATTCAAACAATCTTTTAGGCCAACTGACCAAAGCAGCAGATGCCTACACTGAAGTAGCTGCTTTATTCTTCTATGGAGCAAAGATTTCAAAGACCAGAATTAGACTTTAGGCTATGACTCTCCAAGTGGATAATGCTTGAGATGTAGGTGAGGAATAAAAATAACACTATCCTCAATCACTATCCTCAATTATAGAGATGCCCATCAGAAATGCCTACATTTCTTGCAATGGATTAGAAAGAAATAGGAAGGAGGAGAAACCCAGCTTTACTTACAAAAGTAAAAGAAAAAAGATCTTTACTTTTGTTGAATTGGTCTGAGACTATTCAAGTAAAATTGATTAAATCAGAGCCTAAAGTCTCGCCTCCCTGCTCCCCGCATCTTGTTCTTAGAGATGAGACCATTTCATTCTGATAGGAGCTCTTACTAATCCTCCAAAATTATAGTCCTTCATCAAAACCTACTTATGGACATAACGTATTTATATATTTGTGACAATAGTCTTGTTTTCATGAGGCTTGATAAACAATAAAATATAAACTTCTTAAGAGTAAGGAGTTTTCTGTTTCTGTCTTTGTATTCCTAATACCCAGCATAGTGTTTGGCAAATATATAAGGCATTTTACAAATGCTTGTTGATTGATTGATTGACCAGATGAAAGGTAAGCTCTTTGTTCTAATCTAAATTCTCTGCTTCAGTCACTCTATCAACAAGTATTTATTAAGCACTTACTATATGTCAAGCACTGTGTTTGTTGGGATACAAGGAAAGGCAAAAACATCATTCAAGTGCTTTGGAAACTGACACTCCTTAAATCTTTATTACCTTAGTGAAATCTTCTTATAAGGCTGGAAGCTTTTTTTATATGCAATGGGATCTCAAAGTTTTTCAGAGACCTCAGAAATAATGTTGTACAAAGTTACCTAAACAAGAATTAGGTCATTCAATCTCCTCATGAAGACCTCCAATTGAAGTGAATTCACTCTCTACCTATGTAGCCCATGATAACTTGTACCACTTAGTAAGTGCCTTGTCCATAGAAGATGTTTCTAGAAAATCCACTCCTTTTTGATCAGCAAGCATGAATATAAGCATCCCTTCACAGCATGTTATCTGTTAAGACACCAAGGTCAAGATTCTAGGAGAGTGTCAATTTGTTAGAAAAATTAATTGGTGCAAAAGTAGAAAGTTTGGTCAGTTTTCTATCAATTTCTTTAAATAAAAATTTTAAATAAATAACAACATAAAATGACAATAAAGATATTTCAGTCATTCTTGGCAAATTATAATTTCTAGATGAGTCAGAAATCAATCTCTGAGAAAAGCACATTTGACCCATTGGGTCAGGCGTTCCCAATAATTCATCTTAGAATTTTATGATGACAGGTAGCAGTTATTTCTAGGATCACCTCCTGTGGCAGCAAGTCTTTGAAAGGGCAGAATCTGAAACACAAACTAGTTCTTAAATAGCTATAGGTTATTTTCTGCTTAAGCCTCAACAAATCTCAAAATTCTCAATTAGTAGCCCTTCCTATGTTCCATTTACAAACACCATCAGCAATATCCTCCTTTCCTATCTTCCCTCTTTCTAAGTAATCCATAGACCTCAGAGTCTCCAAAAAGTTTATCTCCCCTATCAAAAGACTGTACACCTTCCATTAGTTACTATAAGAACTCATTTTACTGAAGCATCTGCCAGAACTATCATTTCTCTAGGCAAGAGGATTCCAAACTTTGTTGACATTTAGGCACCCAAATAAGCCTAATACCTAGGTAATTGGGTTGTTTTGATAGAGAGAGCTGTTGAGGAGCTAATAAGCAGCTGCTTAAAGAAGGGCAGGACTGATACTTAATAAGTCATTGAGCTGATATCCATCTGTATGACTCAATCTTCATGAAAAATTCCACTATCAGAGTACATTATAGATTATCAACTGGTAAAGAGAAACCTTAGGAAGATTATGCATAGTAATTAGTGAAGGACACTGCAAAAAGGTTTTCTGTTTTAACTTTTTGCTGATCCAATGTCACTTAAGATTTAAGTATTTTCATAAAAGTGTGGAAGGTAAACATGATTAAAAAATTCATTACTGGGTGACCAATTGAATCTACCTATATTGACTCAAACTGATCCTTAAGCATCAAAGCCAATTGCTGAGACCCCATTTGACTCCATTTCAACTTGGTCACTTTCAAAAGGCCAGGATCATCTTCATACTTCCATACCATGATGGAACATCCCCATCAACAAATATTCATTTAAATTTTGGTGCCCTTAATATAAAATCTTCACCTAATAATCAATGAAATAACAGATGAATAGGATTCATCATAATTTGTATCAATGGAGGAAGTACCCACAGTGAGGCAATTATGCATTCACTGAAATAAAATAATAAGAAATGACTTTTAGACAACTCTCTAAAGTTCTCAAAGTGGTTTACATACATGATCTCATTTAACTAATAAAGAAGAAAATGTGGTGGTTATCACATTGGCCAATTAAAACATCAATAAAGTGACTATCAGTCATTTTTTGAAGCAAAATAGAATAAAAATAAGTATATTCTTTTTTACAATCTTTATGGTTTTCACTTGTCAATTAGGGCACAAAGTAACTGTGATTTTGTGTTCAAGGTACCACAGCTAAGTAAACCACAGAGAAAACAGTGAGCCATTTAATATTTGTAGGTTCTTGAATAACAACTTTTCTTGGTCTTAATTTTCTAGTCTATTAATTGAGAGGGACGGGCCTAGATGATTTCTAAGGTCTCTGTGCTTCTAGTATAATTTCTGATACCTGTTTTTTACACATGCAAATGCCTTAGGAGTCCTGAATCCTGTATTCAAATCTGTTCTGCTACTCACTTTGGGAAAGTAATTTAACTTCTTTAACCTTCATTTTACTCACATGTAAAATTATGTTGAATCCAAACCTTTAATTTAAAGCTGATTCTATTCCTAATGGATATTTTGCATAAAATTACCTGCAGGTAATAGAAATTGGATACTTTTTTTGAGGACAAAGAAATTAGTAGCTAAGCTTTTCTTATTTAATATGACTCATAAAATCCCATTTGGACATTTTTTTTCCTAATTTATCAATTAGGTTATCCATATATAGGAAAAGAGATAGATATTCTTTCTTTCTCTTTGTAACATACCGAAGGAGAAACAACATGATCTAGATGATAGAGCGCTGACTTGGAGACTATGAGACCTGTTTTCAGATCCTGCTTCTGACACATACTAGCTCTGAGAACATCACTAAACTTCTCAGCTTTCCTACACAGATCAATTACAGAGGGGTTGCTGATTGCCTTCAGCGAAGGGAGCTTCTGCTGTGGAAGTTCTATACATGAATGAAATCAGAATTCCTCAAAAAGTAATTATATTAATTAACTGTGTCATATTTATGTAAGTGGTAAGACCTCACGGAGTTTGCTCTCCATTCTGGGAATTTCTGAGAGCTAGCAAGGTTATCAAGAAAATGAATTCATTGTTTTGAAAAATGGGTATGGGTTTCAGGGCAGGTTCTAGAACACAAATGGGCAGTGACTAGAATTAACCGGAACTATATTCTCTGTTTCTAAAAGAAAAAGAGCATGGAATCTTCTATAGTCTCTCCCTGCACAGGCCCAATCGCAACTTTTAAGTAAGAATAGCAGATAGATATGTATTCTAGAAGAAAGTAGTGGTACCATTTATATAGTGTAAAGTCATGCAAAGCATGCTCAAAATGAAGCGGCTTCCTTGTGGTGTCTTGGAAAAAAAAAATGCAGCTGTAAATCCCCGTGGAATGGTGCAGTGACTACTACTAACACATGCATTGAATGCAGCCATTGGTGTTCCAACTAGTAAGCTTTGGGTGTAAGAGTAAGTGAGCTATACAAAGTTTGTCTACATTACAAGGAGAGGCCATCCAGTGACCCCTCCTCCCCCTTTAAACCGGCTTGTTGGAAGGAGTCCATATGGAATCGGAAATCCCATCCCCTGTTGAAGACAGAGGCATGGAGCCACTCGGAGTAAAGGGGTCTGTGTCTGTGTCCGTCTCTCCCTCTGCCAGATACCGCTTCTCCCTCATCCAACTTGAGCCCCCATTGGGGCCAAAAAGGTAATCGTCTCTGTCCTGGGAGATGCTGAAGCCACTGGGTGAGCGTTCTAGTTCTTCATGGTTGACAGAGAGAAGAGATAAAGGTGTATCGCTGTCCCTGGTGAAGCTCCGTCTCTGCCTGGGGGAGATGCGTTCCTGGTAGGGGCTGTGGAGCTCAGCTTGGGACTGGTAGCTCACCCGAGAGTCTAGAAGAGTGAGGATAGGCAAGACGGTGGGTCTTTCTGCATAGGGGACCGAGGAAGGGAGAGTCCTCGGGAGCTTCTCCCTCTCGGAGGGTGGCCCTCCTCCTCCTCCTCCTCCACCTCGAGGCAAGCTCCCTGGGTCATGTGCAAAGAAAGCATAGGGGCTGACTTTGTTAACAGGGACCTGGTGGAAGCTGTAGGGGGTTTCATGGGTGCAGGGTTCAGAATAGTTGTACATAATGGTTTTCAATTCAGAATACTTATTCTCCTCTTTCTTCTCGACCTCTGCTGGGGTAACAGTCGCCTTTTTGGTTGGGTAGTATTCTGTAACTTGTACTTGGAGCTGTTCCATGTGCTGCATATGCATATCTACAAGAAAATCCAGTTTTTTCCCCATGTCATGAACCTAGGGAAAAAATGCAGAGAAATGTGTTGGATCATTCTTGATACCAGTTTTGTTTTGTGGCTTAACGCAAAAGAGGCTCCGTGAGCCAGTCATTGAAATGTCACGGAGCTTTTCGTTTCCTCATCGATAAAAGGGGGATGATACTATCTGCACTATAGAGCAGTTGTGAAGATCAAATGAAATAAAATATGTAATGTGCTTTATCAATTTAAAAAAATCTTATAAATGTCAGTTACGTTTCACTCTGACACTTAGCCATTGGCTCAGTAATGACAAAATTATCATGTTTACAGTGTATTGTATTTTTAAGTTGATAAGCTATGTTTTTGCTAACAATCTACTGCAGTATTATTTTTATTTAAAACTTTATTAGAAATATTTTATTTGCATGTAAAAACAATTTTAACATTTTTTCATTTGAAATTTCAAATTCTTTCTCACTCCCAACTTCCCAAATGGCAAGCAATTTTGATGTTATACATGTGCAATCATGTAAAACATATTTCCATGTTAGTCATGCTAAAACCTAATTAATTAAAATAATTAAAAAAGAGGACAAAGTAAAAAGGAAAATAGTATGCTTCAATCTGCATTCAGCTTTCATATCAGTCATGTTAAAACATAATTAATTAAAAATAATTATTAAAGAGGAAAAAGTAAACAGGAAAATTGTATGTTTCAATCTGCATTCAGCTTCCATCAGTTCTTTATCTGGAAGTGTACAGCATTTTTCTTCATGAGTCCTTTAGAATTGTCATGAATCATTTGGATTGCCGAGAATAGCTAAGTCATTCACAGTTGATCATCACACCATGTTGCTATTATTGTATGCAATGTTTTCCTGGTTCTGCTCATTTCACTTTGTATCAGTTCATGCAAGTTTTTCTAGGTTTTTTTTTTTTCTGAAAGCATTCTGTTCATCATTTCTTATAGCACTATAGCATTCCATTGTAATTATATACCACTACTTGTTGAGCTATTTTCCCCAGTTGATGAGTATGCCTTCAGTTTCCAAGTTTTTCTGTCACAAAAAGAGCTGCTAAAAATAGTTTGTATAGATAGATCCTTTTCTTTTTTTCTTTGATCTATTTAGGATGGATAATTAGTAATGGTATTTCTGGGTCAAAGAGTATGAACAATTTTATAGTCCTTTGGCTGTAGTTCCAAATTGCTCTCTTGAATGGTTGGATAATTTTTTTTCCTGAGGTAATTGGGGTTAAATGACTTGCCCAGGGTCATATAGCTAGGAAGTGTTAAGTGTCTGTGGCTAGATTTGAACTCAGGTCCTCCTGACTTCAGGTCTGGTGCTTTATGAAATGTGCCATCTACCTGCCCCTTGGTTGGAACATTTCACAACTCCACCAACAGTGCCTTAGTGTCCCTACTTCCCCACACCTCTTCCCAACATTTATCATTTTCCTGTTCTATGATATGAACCAATCTGATAGGTGTGAAATGGTACCTCAGAGTTATTTTAACTTTCACCTCTCTAATTAATAGTGATTTAGAGCATATTTGTACAATTACATATAATTTATTTTTTTTTTACTTTTTATATCCTTTGACCCCTTATCAACTGGGGAAAGCCTTATATTCTTACAAATTTGACTCAATTTTCCATATAATTGAGAAATGAGGCTTTTATCAGAGACACTTGCTATAAATCTCTCCTCCCCCATATTTCTGTTTTCCTCTAGCCTTGGCTACATTAGTTTTGCTTATATAATAACTTTCAAAATTTAATGTAATCCAAATATTTATTTTACATCTGATAATGTTCTCTATCTCTTATTTGATAACAACTTCTTCCCTTAGCCATAGATCTGACAGGTGCACTACTCTATGCTTTCCTAGTTTGCCCTAGTTTCCCAGTGTAGTATTACTAACTTCATTTTATAGAAATGGAAATAATCTCTTAGAGGTTAAAGGAGAGGGGAGTGATGCAAAGAGACCTAATTTTGAACTAAGAAGACCTATGTACAAATTTCCATTCTGCTATTTACTAGCTGTGTAATCTTGGAAAAATCACTTCCCCAGAACTCAGTTTACCAATTGATAAAATGTTTGACTTGGATTAGATGATTCTTAAAGTTCTTTTAAACTCTAAATTACATGGTTCTAGGTCATTTATTCAGAAAGGGAAAAAAAGCTACCAATTGAACCCAAGCAGATTTTTTTACTTTAGATCCTTTGCTTTGACCATTTAGCCTTAATCTCAAAGAAATGGTCCCTTCATCTTCAGTTGAATAATAATCATTCTTTTTTATGTTCGTATCTCAGCTCTCACTTATTGAGTGAAAATCTGTAATGTATTCAGTGATTACAGAGTTTGGTCCATCTAACACTTAGATGGTGTATTGCTTCACATAGAGATATCCCTTCAGAAAAGTAATTTTGGGTGAGTGAGCACATCTACCACAAAGATGAACATTCTCCTTCTCTGAAACCCTTTCTTCACTTTGGGAAGAAAGCCTTATGATGTAGTATCTAAGTCAGAGACTAATTTCAGATCTCATTTCTAATCCAATCTGAACTGCCTAGTAAAGTTCTTCCCATGTCACTGTATAGCTATAGTGTTATAGGATAGCTTTAGCAGAATTCATGTCTGGTTACATGCATGGTATAGACTCAGGATGAGTCTACTTGATACAGTTAGTATTGTGGCTGATTTCTCCTAAGTGCTTTCCAGATGAATTTCCATGATGCAGAGTCTGTCTTCATGAGACCCTAAATTATTGGTCAAAGATGTTAAAAACAGCAGCAAGAAAGGTCTTGGAATTTTGGGAAAATATAATTTTCTAATATGAAGTATAGTGTAAAGAACCAACAGATTCTTTAGGCAGGAAATTTCATGAATATAACAAAGCAGTGCTAATTGATATTTGCTTTTAAAAAATGAAATTTTATTATTTTACAATTAAGAGAGATAGCAAGATAAGGAAGATGGGGCAAACCTCATTGTAGGAAAAAACTGGGTTCTGGTCTAGCTGTGTGATCCTGAGCCTGTCATTTAACACCTATATAGTATCCAAGAAACTCTCTAGATCTGTAAGTTACAGAATGATTGGTCAGCACTATGAAATAGAATTTTCTTTTTGGAAGTTCCTATACCAATGACATTATCTTTCCAAATAAAATAAACAGCTAAGTATGATTTATATGACCCTATCTTAATGATCATGTATTTTAATTAGAACATTTTGATATAAAAACGGATACTGTTAAACTGTTTTTTAGTCCTTGAAAACAAGTTGAATTTTTTTAAGTATGTTAAACATTTATTCTGTACTTTCTTTCAAGCTCTCCCTTCCCACCCTTTTTAAAAGTGTAACTTGAGCTGAACTTTCAAACATGCCCATGTTATACAAGTAAATTATAAAAAGGGAACTCAGCTTAATGAGTCTTGTTAAAAATTTCCCAATTTCTAAATAAGTAGAGTCAGACTTAATGATGATTTATGTATTCAAATATATCTTATTCTCTCACTACAAGATCCAAAGGAAGTCAACCAGGATAGTTTGAGATCATGGATTTTGACTGAAGATATGAGAAGCAGTTTAGTGTAGGTGATATAGCATTGGATTTAAAATTCAGGAAATGTGAGTTCAAATCTTTTCTCAGAAATTTAATATTTGTATTTATTGTTGCTCAGTTGTTTTGCTCATGTCCAACTTTTCAAGACCCTTTTTGGGATTTTCTTGGCAAAGATAGTGGAGTGGTTTGCTATGTTCTTTTCAAGCTTATTTTACAAATAAGGAAACCAAGGCAAACAGATTTAAGTGACTTGTTCAGGGTCAGATAGTTACCAAGTGTTTTAAGCTGGATTTGATCTTGGGCTTTTTTGACTCTAGGCCCAGAACTCTATCCATTGTACAACTTAGTTACCTTTTAGTATTTGTATGGCCAAGGGCAAGTCAGTCTGTTTCAGCCTTAGTTTTTTTTTTTTTGTTTGTTTGTTTTTTGTTTTTTTTTGTTTTTTTGTTTTTGCTGAGGCAATTGGAGTTATTTGCCCAAGGTCACACAGTGAGGAAGTGTTAAGTGTCTGGGATCAAATTTGAACTCAGGTCTTCCTGACTTCAGGGCTGGTACTCTATCCACTGCGCCACCTAGCTGCCCTTTAGTTATTTCTTCTATAAAGTTGAACTCAGATTGCTGCTAAGGTTTTTTCAACTAAGATCTATGGTCTTATGATTCCCATGTCCAGTGGAATAACGTTATGTTCAGAAGGTATGATTATATGAGACAATGAAATAGAAACATTTCTTTAATGCCATAAATTGCATTCAGAACTCACCTGTCTTTCAACTTTCACGAATTTCCCCATCATGCTTTGGTCTTCAATTTCTGATGAGGATGCTTTGGCTACATACGGATCATTTCTAGGAAAGAATCAAGAGTCCCATGAGAGCAATGCATCCCCTTCCATTCTGCGATATTATCTATATATTTAGTAGTGCAGGGGACCTAATATCATCATAGCTACTTCCGCAAATTATACGGACAGATAATTTTCCTAAGATACTCAGGAGACTCAATTAATCAATTTGAGTTAGGGAAAAATTTACATTCTCCTCTCCTCAATTTGACTTTGAAACTAGTGGATAGAAATTCTCTGCTTTACTGAAAGATGATGACAACTGAAGCAAAAGTGGGCAACAAATGAACCATTTTTACCGTGTGTGTGTGTGATTTGTGTTACTATTTAAGATCACATAGTAGAAAGCGTTTATGATTTAGTGAGGATATGACTACTAATTTTGACTCTGCTAATCCAATGATTCTAGAGAAAACCTAGGGACAATTCAAAAACATTAGCTGTTCTACAACTTGGTTGAAGTTGATGATGCAGTTGGATAAAGTACTGGAGCCTGATTCAAGACCTGAATTCAAATATAGCTTCAGATACTTATTATCTGTGATCCAGATAACCTTTGTCTTCTTCAGTTTCTTCAACTGTAAAGTAGATATAAATATATCATAAGATTGTTATTAGACTCAAATGTGATAATATTTTAAAAGTGCTTAGCCCAGCATCTAGCACATAGTTTCATAGTTCTATCTTATATTTCCATAGTGTTTTAAGGTTTATTAACTTTTTCTTCCCCATTCAGAAGCAAAATAGTCTAAGTCAAAGCTTCATAAACTGTGGGATGCTGCCTCCATAGGGCCATGCAGCTGAATGTGGAAGTCATGAAATTATGTTTTATTATCAGTAAATGTTTGACTTTTGTAGCTATTTTTGTATACTTATGTACCCAGGTCATGTAAAAATTTCTTGGGTGAAAAGATGTCACAAGTGGTTAAAAATTTAAAAAACCTTGGTCTAGGTGATGTGATGTTCATTTTCAAAATGAGAAAAATAATATTAGAATTAAATGACAGGCCCAGTCAGGAAGTGACAGAGACAGTTTTCAAATAGAGGCTCTTCTCACCAAATGCTGCCTCTCAAAAATTATACTTTCAAACAAGTATGCTATATGAAAAACTTCATTTATTTTAAATGGAAAATCACTTTGCAAAAGAGGCTGTCATAAGATTTCTTTAAATACAATCTCTTCTTTTGCATTTAAGAAAGAGTTTTCATTTACAAGGATGCAGGTATTACTTTTACTTATTTCTATTCATTCTCCTTAATGACTTCTGGGGAACGTGAATCTCTATACCCTGAGTGAACAAAGTTGAGATTAGGGGGTGCTCATGGAATGCTGACTCTGGTGACTATGGGTCAGGCCACTTCTAGAAGCACACCTTGGAGACTGCTGGGAAGGATATGTAAAAGCTCCTCCTCGTTGGGATTTCTTGTGTTTTGGAGTAGATGGAGGTCCAGGGGTGAAGATCATATCTACTCTGAAAGAGAGAGAGAAAAAATAGGAAATACTATCCCAAAGAACTTACTTGAGATACTGGACCACTCATCATACAAAATAAAGCAAGGACAGTAGATGTACATGCAGGATTATTTATAACCCCAATACATCATCCATTTAGGCTAGGCAAAAATAGCTTCTTCTTATTATGGGGAACATTGTGGGCAGAGTCAGAGATAGGGAGATAGATGCATCTTATTACTTCTCTTAGCAACTCTAATATATTAAGCTCTAAGTCTAACTCGTCTTTGGCTTTCCTTCCCCCCAACGACATCTAGTTAGGGAGATTTTTACTGCCAACTCTAAAGGACCTGTTTTTAGCACCATGAATCTTTTTTAGTTCCCTAGGCTTTTGCTAGTCATTAGAATGATGGATCTGACAATATTCTGCCGGCATAATACTTTCATTTCCTCCAACCTGCACCATTTCATGATCCTCATTCAGTGGAGCATAAATGAAACCTCTTCTGCCTCTGCTTCCTAATCCTGTGTGGGCAGAAGGATAGAAGTCCATGCTGTCCCCAGGCTCATTAAAATGGTATACTAGGAAATTGTTTCTGAGTTTACAATTGTCTATGCAATGACCTCCTTTTGTCATTTTCCAGAAAACACAGCTGATTTTGCAATGTAGTAAAACATAAAATTCTTGAGATGTGAACTATTTCTTAAGTATTCCTAGATTCTAATATGATGCTTTGCTCTTAGTAGGCAAATAAAAATATTTGTGCAATTAAAATCATGCATTTTCACAATTTTATTTGGATTTGGCCTAAGAAAATCCATAACATTCAGTAGAGTGATAGTCAGGAACCAGTGTATTCTTTTCTCCCTTCCCCAACACCTCATTCACATAGAAACATTTCCATACATTAATATTAAATGCAACAAAGATGTAATATTTGACTCAAAAATCATTATATTTGATTGGCATTGAAAGAAACTTTTAAGGGGCTATCTTGCTATATTGAATCAAATGCCGTTTAGAAAATAGACAGCAAATAATACACCTAGTGGGATATTAAATCCCCTACATCTTTTAGTCAGTTTTCTAATACTAAAGATATTTTACTGTACAATGTCTTTGTGAAAACCTTCTTCTGGCTTCCTTATAATCGCCTCCCAGTAGCTGCCTTCCAAGTACAACTAGATCATTATGATGGAAATTTTATATAGATAGGGAAATGGGCATATAGATTTGGAATTATTGATAATTACTCGTTTACTTTTTGGGGGTGATGGTCTCAAAACTTGATCAGTGGGCTGAATGAGGACCACAAAATTCTTGAATGTGCTCCCCTGGAAGTTCCCTATACCACTGAAATCATAGGTCTGTTTCTTATCTTTTAACTCTTTTTGGTAGTGGTGGGGGCAGTAAAGTAGGCTAAGATTTTCTCCATATCGTTGTTGTCTTTCCTTAATTCATTTACATTGATAGTTGAATTCCATTAGGCTAGAAGCTACTTGAGGGAAAATTAGATTTTGCTCTTTCTTTGTACGTTAATATATTAAATACTTGTATTTAATGTACATATATTTCGCACAGTATCTAGAAAATTAAAGTACTCAAGCAATGCCTATTGATTGATTGATCCCTCAATGTTTTCAAAACTGTGCTGCCTCCAATTTGAGCCTTCTTGGTATTTTTGGTCTTGTTCAGAATATCATTAAAGAAATATATGAGCAAAAATAAAGGCTTGTCATGTGTAAACAATAATAATATTAGGATGTAGTCTGGCTTAATGCATGGAGCATTGGATATGGAATCAAGTATGACCTCAGATAAGTATTAATGTCTCCTAACTTTAGTTTTCTCATCTGTAAGATGGAAATAATAATAGCACTAATCTCCCAGGCTTGTTGTGAAGCTCAAATGAGATAACATATGTAAAGTTCTTTGCAAACCTTAAAGTGTTTCATAAATGTTGACAATCTCATATGAAATCTTATTGACAAGAGTAAAGGATAAATGTCAGAAAGCCCCACTGCTTAACTGATGTCTTTTTTTCCTATAATTTAATATTTTATTTTCTCCAATTACATATAAAACCAATTTTAACATTTACTTTTTAAAACTTGCTCCCATGCTTTTAAAATAATCCCCTATTTTTAAATAGCATTTTATTGTTTTCCTCAATTACATGGAGATAATGTTTAACATTCATTTTTATAAGATTTTGAGTTCCAAATTTTTATCCCTCTATCTCTCCATCCCACCCTTTCTCTCCCCTCTTCCTAAAATAGCAGGCAATTTGATATAGATTATACATGTTATTATGCAAAACAGATTTCCATATTAGTCACAGTTGTGAAAGAAATAGATCAATAGAAAAAAAGACAAAAAAGAATAAAGTAAGTGAAAAAAGTATCCTTCAAACTGCATTCAGAATCCATCAGCTCTTTATCTGAATGTGGATAGCATTTTCCTTCATGAGTCCTGTGCATTTGTCTTGGATCACTGTGTTGCTAAGAAGAGCTGGGCCATTTATCACACAATGTTGCTGACACTGTGTAAAATGTTTTTATTCTGCTCATTTTACTTTGCATCAGTTTTTATGATCTTTCTAGGTTTTTCTGAAAATCTTCCTGTTGATTTTCCCTATTGCATACTATTATTCTATTATATTTATATACCACAACTTGTGCAGTGATTCCCCTATTAATGGGCATGACCTTCATTTCTAATTTTTTGTCACCACACAAAAGGCTTCTATAAATATTTTTATAACCTTTTTAATGATCTCTTTGGAAAATAGACCTAATAGTGATATTACTGAATCAAAGGGTATCCATAGTTTTATAGATCTTCGGGCATATTTCAAAATTGCTCTCCAGAATAGTTGGATCACTTCACAACTCCACCAACAATGCATTAGGGTCCCATCAAACATCCCCTCAAACATACATTTTCTTCTTTTCTGTCATATTAACAAATCTGATAGGTATGAGGTAGTATTTCATAGTTGTTTTAATTTGCCTTTCTCTAAGCAGTAGTGATGAGAATTTTTTTCACATGACTAATACAGTATAGTTGAGTCAGTATACCATTTCAACTGGAGACTTCTTAATATTAAGAGAAATTAAGGCAGGTCCTTAAGATTTTAAATAGACTCCCTCTGAGGAACTGAAGGAATGACACAGAAAAAAATAACACAGGTTAGGCAGTCATAAATGGACTGCTATCTGCATTGTTGGAGAGAATACCCACAAATAAGTAGGGTACAATTACAACTTAGTATTAAAGAGGGTACCTTCCAGTTCTATTTGTGCCCTCTTCCCCTTATTCAGACTCTCACCAACAGTCAACCATCATCCATTGAGATAATATTTTCAATAATAAGAATAGTAGCTAAAGATTGGTTTTAATGCAACCCCAAATGAAAAAAATCAGACCCTTTTCAATCCAGCTTAATACAACAAGTGTTTATTAAGCAACTACATTATCATCAACTGTATAGGTATTCTGACCTCCAGAAATTTTCATTCAATTTCCCTTATAACCATGATATTATTCAATAACAATTTTAAACGACCAGCAAAGGAGACCTTCATTTGCCCATTTTACAAAAGAGTAAAGCAAGAGTAAAGCAAACTAGAAAGGTTTGAATGACTCACCTAAATTCACGAAGCAGCTGGGAATCCAGCCTAGTCTAGAATCTATATCTTTTGAGCCTCAGTCTAGGATGTAACATCTATTCTATAAGACCTCCAAGGAGGGTAAGTGCAGTTCAGGTGTGGTGCTGTATGACTTTAGTATCTACTATCACAGGGACTTGGTTGGTGGATCACTTGAGCTCAGGAGAGCTAACAATTTGGCCCTCATATTAAATGTGAAAGGAAGGAGGGGTGGATGGGAGGGGGAGAGGGAGGGAGGAAGGTCAAAAAGGCAAAGAGAACCTTGATAAATCATCAAGGGGGGGTTTCTCTTCCTACTTTTTACCTTTTTTGTGTCCCATGGCAATTTCTGACCTTCCATTCATTTGGAATTCTTCTAAACAGTTCTGGCAACACTTAGCTGCTTCTAGTTCTGACATGTTTGTCTTACCTTGTCTGAAGATACTTTATCCTGGAAAGCATGTCCAGATGTCCTGCTGAATACTGTTCAATAACATCCTTTACGTCATAAGGCCTCAAAGTCTCCTTGAATTTTTTTTTGTAGAGACGGAATTGTAGTATTCTATACATGAAAAGGAGAACGTAGTACACTTTTAGTTCCTACTTCTAGGGAGGCCAAGACTGGTAGATAACTTGAGCTCAGTAGTTCTGAGCTGCAAGAAGAAAAAAGTCAATTTATTGTCCATCATAAATAAGTCCAGCACCATATGATGATTCCTAGGGAGTTGGGGCCCACCAGGCTGCCTAAGAAGGGATGAGCCAACACAAGTTGGAAATAAAGTGGATCAAAATTCTTATGTTGATGAGAAGTGGGTTTGTGCCCATAGGTAGCTACTGTAGTTCCAGTATGGGTGACATAGAGAGTCCCAGGAAAGGAGAAATAAAAGAAAAGAAAAGAAAAGGAAGAAAGAAAAACAGACAGAAAGACAGAAAGAAAGACACAAAGAAAGACAGATAAAAAGAAAGAAAGAAAGAATGAAAGAAAAAGAAAGAAAGAAAAAAGAAAGAAAGGGTGAGAGGGAGGGAGGAAGGAAGGAAGGAAGGAAGGAAGAAAGAAAGGAAGAGAGGGAGGGAGGAAGGAAGGAAGAAAGAAAAAAGAAATGAAGGAAGAAAGGAGAGAGAGAGAGAGAGAGAGAGAGAGAGAGAGAGAGAGAGAGAGAGAGAGAGAAGGAAAGAAGGAAGGAAGGAAGAAGGAAAAAAAAAGGACAGAATAGAAAGGCAAAGACAATTGTTAAGTAATACACTCATCTTTTGTATACAATCAGCTACCAAATCTTGATTACATTATCTCTGATCTACTTCCCATGGGATAATCCTTTTTATTCCCCCTGCCACCATTATGGTACAGGGACTTATTTTCTTTCACATAGATAACTTCAATAGCTTCCTAATAGTGCTTCCTACTTCCTCTTTTTTTCCCCCTCTTCTCAATCCTTTTTTTATACCATTGCCAGAAAAATTTTCTTTTTATGTAAATGTAGCCACTAAAAAAGTGACTATTGCCTTTCAATTTAATGAAATTCAAATCTCTCTGGTTGATTTTTTCAGCCCTCCACAATCTGTTATCACTCTTGTTTTCTGCTCTTCTTTCTTTCATAGCACAGTGGTATAGACACCTGGCTTTGGAACCAGAAGACCTGAATTCAAATTCTGCCTCTGACACATACTGATTATGTAATCCTGAGCAAATCATTTAGCTTCTAAGTGTTCTACACAGCTCTTTAAGTGACAAAAGGAAGGAGAAGGGACCAATCCACAATAATAGAGGGAGTTATCCTCACCTGTGAGTTCTCTATGCCTTTGCAAATCTAGGTCTACTTCCCGTATAGTGTTGCCTTTATGCACTTTCATTTCCAATCAAACTCAAACAATCTGTTTCTTAAATTGTCCCATGCTCTCCTGCCTCGGTTTCACTGTACCTAGTATATCTCCACTCTTCATCTTCCCAGTCAGTTCCTGGTAAAAGCCCAATCCAAATGCCATTTGCTCCATGAAGTAGTAAAGCTGTGAGTAACACTGGGTTTATACTCAGGAAGACTTGAGTTAAACTTCAGTTCAGATACTTACTAGCTCTATGACACTAAGCAAATCATTTACTATTTAAGCATCTGCATTGTAAGGAACATGGGCTCCTTGGACTATAAGAGAGCTTCCAGCTTTAAATCTGTATTCTGAATATTTGCTGGTTCTTTCCAGGCAGCAGCAATCTTCTCCCTGAGACCTCACATTGAACTTTATATTTATCATTGATACACTTAGCAGTCACTGCATATCATAATTATCTGCCTGCGTTTTATAACCCTGCAAGACTTTAAGCTCCAAGAGGATAGGGACTGTGATATATCATCTAAACTACATAATGATCTATGTGAAGTACGCACTTCATTAGTGTCTCTTTTTGAAAAAGTTATGAGTGATTATGAGACTGTGGACAGGGGAAAGATTCAGACATTGAGTAAAAGATATAGAGACAAAGACAGACAGAGACAGAGATAGAGATCGAGACAGACAGATATAGACAGAAACACAGAGAGAGAAAAGGAGGGAGAGAGACGGAGAGACAGACAGACACAGAGAGAAGGAGGGAGGGAGGGAGGGAAGGAAGGAGGGAAAGGAAAGGAGGGAGAGAAGGAGAGACAGAGACAGACAGAGAGACATAGAGACACACACACATAGAGAGAGAGAGAGAGAGAAGGAGGGAGAAAGAGTGACAGAGAGACAGAGAAAGAGACTGAGACAGAGACACACAGAGAGAGACAAAGAAGGAGGGAGGAAGGGAGGGAGGGAGAAGGAGAGGGAGAGGGAGAGAGGGGGAAGGGAGAGAGAGAGAGAAAGAGAGAGAGAGAGAGATTTAGAAGAAGTTGGAGAGGAATTCAAATGAAAAGAGGGGTGGGAGAGAGAGGAAAAGGAGATAAGGGAGAGAAGAAGAGGAGAGACAAAGTGAGACACAGAGAGAAGAGGTGGAAGGAGTTGGAGGGGAAGATAAGTGAGAAAAAAAGGGAGAGGAGAGGGAGAAAAAGGGAGGAGGAATGAGAGAAGAAGGGGAGGAAGAGGGAGTGAAAAGAGAAAAAGAGAGAGAAGTAACACAAAGAGTGGGGAGGGAAGAGGGAGTAAAAGAACAGAGATGGGGAAGGGGAAGAGAGACAGAGATATAGAACCAGAGAAAGAATATGAGCAGGATGAAGGATAGGATCAAAAGCCTTCTCTCAAGTGAGGGAGCCAGCATCAGGAGTTAACTCAAACAGGCTTGAGAAAGTGGATTGTTCAATTTCCAACATGAACATTTACACCAGGGAATTCAGCAAATGTTCAGGTCAGGGTTTGATTTATTGTTTTGATTATTGTTGAGATTTAAGAAAGTAATAGAGAAAATGTGAATTATGCAGATTAAATGGAAATGTGGGTTCTCTCTGCCTTCCTCAGCCCCACCTGTTTCCCAGCTCTTGATGTTATTGAGTATGAGTTTGCATAAATCACATCATCTCTCCAGCCTTTGGTTCTTTTATCTATCAAATGGGAAGTAGGGGTGTCAAACTATCTTCCTAGTTTAGTCTGTGGACAACAAGAAAATATTCCTTTCATCATACATAGGAAAAAGAAGAATAAACCCCATGATCAACTAGTAGAAAACAATGCAGGGCTTCTTTGTGGGTTGTGGAGAGGGAAGTGTTTTATAGTGTGGCTCTGAAATAATAAATCTGATTGCAGAAAACTATAGATATATCAGTCTCATTACTGCATGCATTGGGGTATGGTGAAGTAAGCCCTCACTACCTAGCCTATATATTGGGCCCATCCTTTACTAGCTGAGTGTTTTTAAGAAAGGCTCTGGACCTTATTTTCATCATGTATAAAATGGGATTTTATATATATTTTATATATATATATGTATATATATATACATATATATATATATATAACCTGTCCAATCTATTCCTTGAGGCTGTTTTGAAAGCAAATTCAATAATAGATCCATTTTTAATGTATCACTACAGAAAAACCAGCCTTTATACTGTGTGGATGTGGTAAATGAATTTTAATACAGAGAATTTTTGCAAATCAAGTCCTAACTTCAGAGAGATTTTAATCTTTATTTCTCGTAGATTTTAGCTTGACAGGGAGTTCTAATGATTCAATATTAAAATTCTCCACCATGATTCATCTTTGTAGTTATTTAACAATCCATACATCAGAATTTCTATGCAATACAGAATAAAATTATTTCATGAATCCTTTTCTAAAGAAACGTTTGGTGGTGAAAATAACTATGTCTTTGTTGATCAGTCTTTAAAAGTTCAGAGTTTGGGAGCTGGATGACTTTTTATACAAGGAGGCATGCTTTCCCTTTGCTTCTGAATTATTAAGTAAATATAAATAAACAGATTAGATTCTTGTATGTTTTAGTCTAGACAAAACCCTGTGCTTGGATTGTCTTGTTTAAAAAAAGAGAGAGGGAGGAAAACAGACAATAGAATAGTGGAGGAGAGAAGGGACCTTCAGACTGACTTGTTAAGGTCAGCCCAAAGTCAATCGTTGCCTCCTTTTCAATCAGAATAGTTATTATGTGTGGAGAACACTGTTAAAAGGTACATGGAAGTTATTCTGTGACTTTTAGAAGAAAGAACCATTGGGAATGACTTGTTTCTATATAAATTACTTTTTTCATGTAACATTGATAGAAGCTCTCATCTGAAAAAAAAACTATAAAGCACTTGGCAAACCTCAAAGTTTTATATAAATGCTAATTATTATTGCTGTAGTTATCAGTTCTGGGTACCACATTTTAAGAAAATTTTGACAGAATGGACTATGTCCAGAGGAAGGAAATGAAAAATACACTTGAAAATATCATGTGAAAATTAATGAAGCAACTGGGGAGCTGTAGAAGATTTATTTAAGGGGGCAAGATTGCTGTATATAAATATTTGAAAGGTTGATATGTGGAAGATGTTAATCATGTTCAGTCTCCAGTTTCCCCTTTTAGGGGAAAAAACTACTATATGACCAATGGATAGAAATTTCAGGGAGCTAGATGTCAGTTCAGCATAAAAAAACTGTTAACAATGAGAGCTGTCCAGTAATGGAATAAGCCAACTTGAACTGAAAGTACCCATCACTGATAACTTTCCTATAGAGGGTGAACAATTAGCATACTATAGAAGGACTCATTCATAGGTAGGAATTAGACAAGATGACTTTCAATTTTCCTTCTACTGTTAATATTCTATGACTTTGACTTTGGGTAATATTCTATATGAATAAACCTTTTAAATTTTATTCCTATTAAGTAAAGGTGTGGCAAGCTAAATGCCAGTTTTGGAGTCAAGAAAATCTGAGTTCAACTCTGGCCTCAGATACTTACTGTGTCATCCTAAATAAGTCATTTAATCCTATTTGCCTCAGTTTTCTCATCTGTAAAATAAGCTTAAAAAAGAACATGGCAAACCACTTTGCCAAGGAAATCCCAAATCATAAAGTGCCAGACATGACTGAAACAATTGAACAATAACAACAAAAATTAAAGATGATTCTTATCTGCCCTCAAAATCTACCAAGTGTCAACATTTCCCTAACCACTCAAGAGGGAATTCACTTTTGAATAGAAGTAATTTCTGGTTGTTTCAATTTGACTCTATGGAAGCAAAAAGGACATGCAATAAAAGCAATACCTGACTGCTCGGATAGCCGACTTCAGTGTGGGGATCATGTCTTCTATGAGGAATTCATTACTGTAACCCCGTTCTTCAGTCATGGGTTCTCCTGTCCCAGCATCTAGGAAGTAGGATACAAAAACCTAAAAACCAGAGCATAGAAGCCTGGGGGGCTTAGGGATCTCATTAAATTAGTAGCCTGCAGAGGCAGAGACTTGGAGTTAGAAAGATGAACTCAAATCCTGCCTCAAATACTAATAGTGGGGCTCTGGGGAAATTATTTAACATATTTGTGACTCAGTTTCCTTATTTAGTTAAAATGAGGAGTTTGGCCTCTGTGGCCTTTCAGTTCTATGATTATTTTAAAAGAATTTCAACTAATTAAAGCTAAAAATGCTTAGAATTTAGAATTGTGTATGGCATATGGGACTTCCAGTTAGAAAATTTAGGCTTGGGTATTGCCTTTGCCACTGATTTACTATAAGATGTTAGGCATTTGATTTAACTTGTCTGTGCCTCAAGTCCATCTGTAAAATGAGGATAACTGCTTACTTCATGGGATTGTTGCAAAGCTCAAATAAGATAGATTTATAAACACTTTGATGTTATAGAGGTATACTTGTATGTCCTGTAATACTCCATAAAGGCAGGGGCTGTGGCTTAGAGGATCCTAGATTGAGAACCAGAAAAGACTTTAATGACTGCTTATTCCAATTCCCCTTATTTTTGCAGATGAAAAAATGGAAGTTGAGAAGTTAAGTGAAATAATTATCCAAAACCACACAGGAAGTAAGTGGCAGAGCAAGGCCCTCCAACTCCAAATCTAGCCCACTGTAGAATACTGCCCCAAGCTCTATATGTCCACCTCTCCCCCCATGGCTTAGGACTATGCTATGTATATAGGAGGTGATTAATATATGTTTATGGTGACTAATGTTCTATTTTAATTCTTCGGTATAGCTTGAAAGTGAACCAATCATTTTAGATTATCCCAATGAAGCTCAAGCTCAGGTGGGGTCTTAATTGAAAATGATTTGAATTTTGTATGTTTGTCATTCAAGGACCAGGTTACTTAAGTTTGGAAGGGCTCATCCCTGGGGACTTACCATCAGTGATTGTGACTATTATTATTACTAGTCACAAAGACTGTCTATTGAGGAATGGAAAGTTGTGACTTGTGTTGATCAATGAAATCATAAATTCTCTAGACAGAGTGAGAAATCTATTATTTGTGTGTGTACTCATGTATATTTTTATATATACATGACATGTATATATATGAACAGAAGTTTGTGTGTATTCATACATAGACACTCATATGTATGCATATATACGCATAAATTTATGTGTATGTACATGTATGTTTGTATATGTCAATATACGTGTATGTTTATTTATATGTATACACCCAGATATAGTTCTATTTTCACTATTAGACTGTAAGTTCCTAAGGGCATTGATCATTTTTCATCTTCAGACATATAATGTGCCTAGCACAGTACTTTGTTTACAGAAGACAACTGATAAATATTTATCAATTGAATTTTTGAGTCAATGCCTATTGAGACAAGGTGGTAGACTTGGAGTCAAGAAGGCCTAGGTTTGAGTTCTAACTCATTAACCCTTCACTTCTGAGTCTCAGTTTTCTCATCTGTAAATAAGAGAGTTGAACTCAGTCAGGCTACTTCTTGATCTAAATCTAGGATCCTATAATTTATATTCTTTAAATTCTCAGTGGTGTCACATCCTAATTAAACACATTCCTCATAAAGGAAAAATAAAAATGTCCTACTCTAACATTGTATCTTCAAACATTCTTATTAATATGGATTTCTCCTGGTCTTTTTATGGGATGGTTTATTGATGACTTTAAGACTCCTTTTCCAGCTTAAATGAAAATTCATTTCTGGCAGAATGCTGCCACTGGGTATACAGGATTCTGGAAAAAGATTTCCTTCTCTTTCCCAATCTCCACTTCATGAATTATGACACTTTTTAAGATACTTGATGAGATGTGAAAATGAAACCAACAGCTATGAATCCAAAGAATTTCTCATGTACAATAAATACATGTTATATAAAGTTATGTGTGGGAGATCAATAATCATATTATAAGGGGATAAATGGTATACTGTATAATAATTATGATAAAAATAATAATAGACACATATATAGCCATTGAAAGCTTGCAAATAACTTTTTGAATATTATTTCATTTGAGCCTTATAAAAACTTATGAGATAGGTATACAGCATATCATCACCATCTTACAAAGACACTGAGGTGAGACTTGAGAGCTTAATCACTTGTCCAGGATCATAGAGAAAAGAAGTATCAGAGTCAGGATTTAATTAACAGTTTTTCTTGATTTCAAGTCAACTCTCTATCCATGGCCCCATGCCTCCTTTCCACATCATTGTCCCCTGATGCTTGAGGCGCCTGAAAAATGAAGATGCTATATTCTACCTAGGACATAAAGTAGTGGACTTGGCATGAGGACAAATCACTGGCCATCTTTGAACCCCATTTTCTTCCTCTGTGAAATGGGGATAAAGGTTATATAACCAAGAAGAGTCTCAAATAAGATATGAAAGACTATTGGAAACTTTATAGCACTTGACAAATGTTAATTATTATTATTATATACAACTGCGTGATTGGAATGTATATTTCCTGAAAAGTCTCTTAATTTTTTTGAGAGTGGGTAGGACAGGGGTTTTTCCTATCCCCGTATATTTACTGAGAATGTAAAAGATCTGGTGGAATAGTGGAGCTAGTCAGGATTGGGGAAATGGACTATTTAGAAAATTCTGGGCAACTTTAAAATTACACCAATGGAACTTGAAAAGGAAATAAGCTTGGAAGGAATGGAGGAAAAGTGAGAGGAAATTGAAAGAAAGAAGGAAAGCTGGGATTACCTTCAGAGCTCTGCCAAAATGCATATGCTTTCATTCGGAATGCAGTCCGAAAACGTTCCTTATTGTTCAAGCCAACATTTTTTGGCTCTTTAGAAGGGCTTTCTTCTATGGCATCTACATTCAGAGGGGTAAATAGCTTTCCTTTAGTATTGGTACCACGAGGATTAGAAAGTCGAACCCGATCCAAGAGACCCAGCTTTTGGCTACAAAATAAGCAAAAGTGAACAATTTTCCTCCTTCAATTCAGGCTCTTAACATTGCATATTCATCCCTGTTATGCAACTTATATTCTAAAATCCCCTCACACATCCCCAGGAGAAAGGAGAAATGTGCTACGTGAAAGAGGGACACCTCTGATTGGGTCTTAGTAGGTATAATATATTAAGTATTTTGAGAGTGGGTGGATTTTAAAAGAGATGATTATATTGACTGGAATATTATACAATGATATTTAATGTGGGAGACATTTGCTTTTGAAGAAAGGGTTCCAAACATTCTAGTTCTGTGCTTGTTAATAGGGTATATTTACAGCTTTCAAAGATCATCTCTGTAAACACCATGGATTTCTTCCTCACAAAAAATACAAATGGCTACCATTAGGAATATTCTACCCATCTTATTATTTTTTGGTAACCTGATGGGATTCAATTTAACAAGTATTTATTAAGCACCTACTAAATGATAGGCACTGTGATAAGCAGGTAGATAGATATTGGAGATACAAAGATAGAAATGAAACTGTCCTTGCCCTCAAGGAACTTACATTTTAATAGTGGTTGGGAGTTGGGAGGAAACAATATGTATATATAGATAAGTAAATATAAATATATACACACATATATATGCATGAAATGAAAAATAATTTTGGTGATTAAGAGGGACATACTATTATATGATTATGTTACGTTCAAAACAAATCCCAATACATAGCTAGCATCTTTGTGGATGAGGTGGGATCACATACTAACTGAAGTAAGAAGAAATAGTGGGACAATTGAAATGCCTACTGAGATAGGAAAGGTCCTTATTCAATTGTCTCAAAATACAAAATGGGTATCTGTATGTCAACTGTGTTCATTACCATTTATTAAATATTAGGTGACATTAGGAAGCCTATTGTCATATTTAATCATATTTTCTTAAGATGAATAGTTAATTTTAATTGGAACAATTTAGGATAGATATCCAGATGCTATAGAGTCCAGTTTTTCATGATATTTTTTCCCATGCATGCTAGAGTTTATAAAGCACCTCTCTCAAAATAACACTGTGATGTAAGTAGAACAAATATTATTTCTCTGTTTTATGAAGTAGAAGCAGAGGCTTTGAGAAGTCAAAGAGGATTTTCCCTTAATCAAATGGCTATCAAATATCAGAAGTTAGATTTGAACCCAGCATTCAACTTCATTACAATATTCTGCCTCACTGGGGATGAGTTCATTGGACAATACTTCTCCAAAGAAACTCATTCCTTCTTTGTATTTTACTTATTAGAGTATGCATTATTTTCCTGAAGGCAAGGATTTGTGCTGTACTTGTTTATGTATATCTTTCAGAGGCTAGTGGTGCAGGGGATATAGCACTGAGACTGGAATTCCCTTCTCAAGAAGCCCTGAGTTAAAATCTGGCCTCAGATTTTATGTGTGAATTGTGTTATACTAAGCAAGTCACTTAACCCCTGTTTTCTTCAGTTTACTCAACTGTAAAAATCAGGAAAATAGCAATCATTGAGGTGTTGAGAGAATAAAATGAGATCATTTTTGAAAACCACATAGGTCAGTGCCTGGTATATAATAAGCACTATTATAAGTCCTTATTCTTTTCCCCTTTTCCCTTCCCTTCTGTGCAGTATCAGACCTTACTTAACACATTTCCCTTGAGAGCAATCATAGTGCCATGCTAAACTCACTCGATTTTGAGTCAGACAGACTGAATTTCTATTATAAAATTTCCCCTTACCAATTAAATGACTTTGGGCAAGTAACTTAACCTAGTTTATACATCTCAGTTTTGTTTGGTTTCTTGTAAAGAGTAGATAAGATAGTAGTTGTCAAGGACTTAGTGAGCTCTAAAATAGCACATGAATTTTAGGTGGTCTAATGGGCAAAGAACTAGAAAGATTTTAGTTCAAATCCCATTGTAGATATTTAAGTGTGTGATGCTGAGCAAGTCACTTTATCTCTCTAATTCTCAATTTCTTCATTTGTAAAATGGGGATAATAATAGTGTCTATATAGCTATTATATAAGGATCAAAGTGTTCTGTAAACCTTAAAGTGATAATTAAATATTTATTATTATTATTAGTTTTTGATTTTTGTTTTTCTTTTTACTGAGCCTTTAAATTGCATTGTAAGTACTCATCTTTGATACAACCCCCAATCTTCAATCTCTTCTTGGTTGGTTAGTTATTGTCCTTTGTTCTTGAAGAGGACCAAAATGGCTTTGCTATGTTACACTTGAGTTACAGCATGTCTGACTGTGGCTGATGCGACCAGCATGAGATTGGGATGCTCTGCCACAGGTCGGACACAAATAGTCCCTATGACATTTGGGGTGGACTCTCTAACTGTGCATCTTGTGATACTGAGCTAATTCAATTCTGTTTTGTTCATAGAGCACAGCACCTTCTCTGATGATGGTACACTGTGCTGGGTGGTCTTGTCCCATGTCATACAATCAATTCTAAAGATTTTAAGAGAGATGAATACATATATCTGGATTTCTGAAGAGTGAAATTGATTACACAGTGGTAGATGGCTATGACCATGGAGTCAGAGTTGACAAGGTAATAAAAATCTCAAGGACCATGGTGACAGATGGAAGAACCATTGTGGATTAAGGCTTTTGTCAGTTTGAAATAAGATCCTTAGTGATTTTCTGCAGGGCTGGCACCAGAGTTTTTGCCATGATAAATTTTGGAGGGGAGAATTGTTTAGAAATCCTGCAGGCTTGGATTGCTTTGTTCCTCTTTATTGCTAATTGCTAGTATTTATACAATACTATGACTACTAAAGCACTTTACAAAATACCATAACATTTTTTTTCTCACAAATATCCTGGGAGGTAAGTGATATTATCATCACTATTTTACAAATAAAGATTCTGAGGTAGATGAAGTTATGAAATGAGACAGATGACTTTCTTAGGGTTACACAGCTATTAAGTACCTACAGCAGCATTTGAACTTGGTTCTTTCTGATTCCATATCTGATCTAACTGCTTCACATAGGAAGGTTAAAGATAGACTAAAATACATGTGCAAAGCACTGGGATTGGAGTCAGAAGACTTGAGTTTGGTCTTTGGCCATCACGTAACAGCCATGTGAATCTGGAAAGGTTGTTATCCTTTTCTGCACCTCAGGCTGTTCATTTGTAAAATGAAGTGAGTGGCCACCCACAGATGGCACCTGGAGTCAATCCAAGTCATTTAACAAATATTGACTTTGGAGTCAAATGTTCTCTTTTCAGATCCTGGCTCTGCTACTTGTACTGCCCATGTAGCTTTTGGGGAGACTACTCCATTTCTTTGGTGCTATAGCTCCTCCATCCCAATTATGACAGGACTGAATTTGAGCCTATGTCTTTGACGCCTCTTACAACTCACTACCCTCTAGTCATGTGTCTAGATTATCTCCAGATTTTCATGCATATCTAACCTTTGGTGATTTCACTGATGAACATTAAAATTGGAATCATTTTGGAATTCTTTTACTGCCAGAGTTATAGATACAGTCAAGGCTGGGTAGAGATGGATAGTTTCTTTTTATGCAAAACATATTTATAGCAGCATTGTGTAGTGACAAGTAACTGGAAACTAAAGGAGTGCCCATCAGTTGGGGAATGACTGAACAAATTATGGTAAATGAATGTAATGGGATATTACTATGCCATAACCAATGTAGGATGATATTTCAATTAACACAGAGAGAAGTGAAAAGAGAGATGTATCATTTCATGGGGAAGATTGGAGATAGACATTGACATTTAATTGCTTACTTGAAGGTAAGAATGACATTAAATTCATATTTGCTTTTCTTAATAATCTTATAGTGAACATTTTATGAATGAATGAAGCATCTCTTATGTTTGCATATGCCAGGTTCCAAGAGACAAACAGAAAGTTTATACCTCTTCTATGCAGTTATCATATTCTATTTTGGATTATGTTATTTCTGCAGTTGTCTCATCTTCTCTACTGAGCTGTAACTTCCAAGAGGGCAAGTATCCTTTCTTATTCATCTTTATATCAATACTTTGTATCTGGCACACTATTAGTCATTTAATAATTTGAAAACATTTCATTCCTTGGAAGAAAATATATGAAACAGGGGAAATAAAATGAAGAGGGGCATTTTGCTAGGGCACAGAAAGCATTGGGTTATGAATTTCAGTGGGCTTTTGATATGGATTTAGTACTTTATAGATTTATTTAAACCAGCTATAAAGTACAGGAAGGTTGACCACACTGTAGCCTGTCAGGAGATAAGTGTATACATAGTGCACACATAGATCATGATAAGATAGTTAATATAATACTCATTACAGATGTATAGTTCTGGTTCTAAACCCCATATGTGACTTTGGAATAGTTGAGTTAAGGTAAAGAATCTCAAGAGGTGGGTGCTGGGAATTTTTTTGTGTTGAAATAGAATATTGGGTGCAGATCATACCAATATTATTTTCTGTATTATTGGGTTCACCTCTATTTACTTCAAACCATATGGGCCCTCGATCATGATTTATGAGTGTGGAGTGAACATGTCAGAAATAGAAAGCACTCAAGTTTAAAATCTGCAGTATCTGCTGTGAATTACTTCTGGTTATTATGGCTTAAGTGGCTTAAATTCTTCCTGTAGTAGGGGGAGGGATCTTTTTGCTTTCTAATTGTCACTAGAAAATGAATACCTAAATGGATGGATGGTCAGGTGGAGGAAAGAGTTCAACCCCTGAGCCACAATAGCTATGTCTTCTCTTTTCAATCTTGCTTTCAAATGAATAATTCTACCCTTGTTCTCTGTGGGCATAGCAAGATCTATCATGACAAGCTCATCTCAGAAATGGCACCTAATTTCTAGGAGCCTGCCTGGGAAGGCTTTTAAGCACACAGGAACTAATAACAAAAGCTAATTGGGTCCAGTTGAAAAGGGAGCTGAATTTAGAAAAGAGAGAATGAAAGGTTTTTCATTCTTAATGGTCCAGGGACTAATAAAAGACAGTAAGTCTTTAACCTCTAGGCCTTGCGTGGTCATGGCTGTCTCTGAGAAATGAGTAAAGAAAGACTGTCAATAAATGCACCTAAGAAAACATAAGGAATCTAGTTTAAAACAAAACTAGATTTTACTTTTTTTTTGTCTCTAAAGAAAAGAGTGTGAATGAAAGGTGCTACCTTTATCCTCTGGGTTTTTTTTAATGTATGTTTTTATTAAACAACCTTCGATGGTTACAGAGTTTAGAAAAGGGACCAGACTGCATTTATGGAAGATTTTGCTCAATTAGGAATTCCCTGTATCAGCGTTGCCACCCATGTAAACCCTATTTGTATTTTGAAAATCAAAATTTGCATTATGGGCCAGAATGGAAGAAATGTCATTGAAGACTATGGTCTTAAAACAATATTCCTTTCAATTAAGGACTTCCTTCAAGTCCTTAGAACAATATTCAATAATGAAAAAACTCTTGGTTTATTATTTATGGGGATTTGCATATGAAAACAAGTATTAAATATATATACATATATACACATATGTATATGTATATATATAAAAACAGGAAAAGTATGTTGCTTGGTATGTAAAGAGTTGAATTGCAGAAATAGAAGTCAGGAATAATTATAGGTGTAATTAGTTGGGACAGTGTTGGGATTGGAGTCAAAGGACTTGAGTTCTAATCCCTGTTCTACTATTCAATAGTTGTGTAACTTTGGGCAAATCACTTAACTTTTATAAGCCTCAGTTTCCCTATTTGAAAAATGAAAGAGCTGGACCAGATCGTCCTATCATGCTCGAGGTGACTTGGTTGTTAAGGACTCCTTTGAGTCCTTTGTATTATTTTATATGTTTCTCTGTGAAATAGTAATGATGATATCAGTAATAGTAAAAACAACAAGAAGAATATTTAGCAATTATATAGTGTCTCAAATATCTTTAAATTCAAATAGTTTAAAGCTGCACTAAAACTTTTGGGACATTGTGTATAGTACTTTGTTTTTGCAAAATGCTTTATAAATATTATCTTATTTTTACCCTTACTATTATTATGTTATATTTATCCCTGTTGTTATTATTCCATTTCACAAATAAGTGAAGGAAGTGCTATCATCATTCTCAGTTTACAGATGAGAGAACTGGGGCAGACAGATGAAGTGACTTGTGCAGGATCACAAAACTAGTAGGTAGCTGAACTGGTATTTTAATTCAGTTCTCTCATATTCCAGGTATAGAGTTCTATCCACCGAGCCACCTCAATGCACCTTAATGTCCTTTCCAACATTAGATTTTTGATTCTATAATCCTCCATAAATCCTTTATAGAAGATTTACCCACTATATGGAGAGATTATTTTTTTCTCAGTCTTTTATATTCTTATGGACATATGGGATGTTCATCTATCATCCTTTTCTTTTGTTACATATACAAATAATGGAAAGAAAATCTAGATGGAAAGAAATACCATGCTACAGTTGATATTAAGGCTATGAGAATATTAAAATGCTCTTAACCCATAGTTAAATGGTGGTAGTTCTTTATTGTTAAACTTGAACTTGAAAGGTAGGCCAACTGGATTTCCTACTCACCCCACTCTTTGCTATCCCAACTACTCCCTTCCTCTGCCATTTTTTGTACCATAGCTTGTAGGGGCTTTCTAGAGCCAAATAATTTTTTTAATGCCAACGTATACCATCTGGACTAGCTCTCTGGAGGATCTGGGGACCAGCCTGAGTCCTTGGTCTTGGTGGAGGAGTGATGAGGCAGGGACTCATGTGGATGGTCAAACATGGAATCCATTTATTTCAAGTCCTTCCAGCCCTTAAAATACCTTAGTACAATTACATTACTATAGCTCACAGACCAAGTGCCAACTATAGAACCATTGCATCACCACAGCACTCTGCACAAGTGTTAACTATAAACACCCTGCTCTATATATGCAAATGCCTCTTTTACTATAAGTATCCCTGCTTCAAGTAGACACAGTTGGTCATGTCCCCCTGACTTCTCAGGAAGGGTGAGATGCCCCAAGGGGAGATGAGAGCCGAACTAGACATTGTCAGCGGCTTCCCTTTGGGTTAAAGGGTCTTATACCTCACCCAGAGTTCCCCTACTGTCTGTGGCCCTCTACAGTAGCTGATCAAAAGAAAACTATTAAATGATCTGCTTCCAAAGAATTTTATTAACACTATTTACTGGGGAAAGTCCTGGAATAGGAGGTAGAACAGCTGGATTCTTGTCCCAACTATGTAACTATGACTAACTAAGGTAGGACAACAAGGCTTTTGCTCCAGGTACACTAAACTAGAGGATAGTTCTTGCAATTCTTCAAAAGTATAGAAACACCAAAACTTAGCATGCAATAATCTTCCTTTTGACCATGAAATCACCACCCTAGTTATGGCTCTGTTTGGGAAATTCAATTAACTTTTCTGAACCTATTTTCTCATAGCTAAAATGGATTTCACATTATTTCCCTATCTACTTTATAAGGCCATTGTGGAGAAAATACTCTGTAGAGTATGCTAATGAATATGTAGAGAAAGCACCCACTATACATGATCTCATTTGATAATTACAACTGTGGAATGCAAGGCATACTAGTATTTGTATTGCCCTCAATGAAAGTAAGAGTCTTGGAAATATAGAATTATATTACATGAAGAAATTAAATTTCAGAAAGGCGAATAAGTTTGTCCAAATTCACAAAGTTTGTGATTTCCTCCTCTATTAAATGTATATAATTCTATGCAAACTTATAGGTTTACTGTGCAAATAAAATGAGATGTATAGAAGATGCTTCAAAAAGTATCAAGTAGTCTATGAATATAAAAGGTAATAGAGTGCTATGTCAATCTATAATTATAATACCAAGATGGAGTAATTCATGTGAGTGGTACAATGTATAGATTTCTGGGTTTGAAGTCAGAGAGCTCTGAGTTAAAGTCCTAACTCATACATTTAGTAAATGGTTGATCCTGGGCAAATCACTTAATTTCTGTCTGCCTCCATTTTCTCATCTGCTACCACAATTAAAATGCTACACAATGCTAATCATTATTACTACTATTACTACTACTTCTACAATTATTAGTATCTTCTTGTTCTTGTTCTTTTTCTTGTTTTTGTTTTTTCTTTTGTTCTTCTTCTTTCTTCTTCTTTTTTTTTCTGTAGAATTTTGTAATGCCATGCACTGGAAAAAGCCCAGGAGTAAGAGGTAGGATACCTGGATTCTAGTCTCAACTATGCCAGTAGATGGGAAAACTCTAACTTGGATAAAGTAACTAGACTATTAACCAAATGCTACTGGTCAGCAGGTAGGTATTCCTCATTCCAAACTTAAGATATTTTGAGGACAGAGAGATAGAAAGGGAGAAAGAGGTAATCAGAGAGACAGAGGGACAGAGACAGACACACAGAGTAAGACAGAAACAGATATAGAGACAGAGAAACACAGAGAGACATAGACACACAAACAGACAAAAGGAGAGGGAAAGAGAGAGGGAGACAGAGAG
Source organism: Myrmecobius fasciatus (assembly GCA_023553655.1). NCBI lineage: Eukaryota > Metazoa > Chordata > Mammalia > Dasyuromorphia > Myrmecobiidae > Myrmecobius > Myrmecobius fasciatus. The sequence goes on from JAJPUD010000892.1 coordinate 292,086, forward strand.
ACAGAGAAAATTACACAGAGGCAGAAGAGAGAAACAGAGAGACAGAGATAGAGACAGACAGACAGATACACACAGACACACACAGACACACAAAGAAAAGGAGACAGAGAAACAGAAAAAGAGATTTAGTTCTATCTGCTGATTCAGTGTTTTCTATACATCTCTTATAGATATGTATATGTTATAAATAGCTCAATATCAATCAACACATACCTCTAATAGCTGGACCTAGAGGTGAACAAAGTAGGCAACTGCCCAGGGTGCACCATTCAGATTGGCGATTAAGGGGAGTTGTTCTTTAGAATGTGAAATATTTTTGAATCTGAATTTTTATAAACAGACCCAATTGCAAAGCCAGATCACTGTTCTCCATAGCATGCAGTGATTTATTTTGGGATAAATGAAGTCTCTTGTATAATAGACAAATCTAAAAGCTTGAAAAAGAACATAGCCAACAGGGAACCAAAACTTGGCTTGTGTGCACAAAATACCTTGTTCCTGCTGGAATGCCACAGTAAAGTTCCTCTCTGGCCTTTCTAGCCTTTCTTCTCAAACATTCTCTATAGCCCTCCCTTTCCCACTTTCATGTATAACTTGAAGATTCAGACACTGCTCTCTTACTCTTCTCTTAAAACCATAAGCAGGGCACACCAGCCCTGAAGTCAGGAGAACCTGAATTCAAATCTGATCTCAGATACTTAACATTTCCTAGCTGTGTGACCTTGGGGAAGTCACTTAATCCCAATTGCCTCAGCAAAAAGCCAAAAAAAAACCCACCCAAACCCCCAAAAACAAAAAACAAAACAAACAAATAAACAAACAAACAAAAAAAAAACATAAGCAGGGAGTTTATCAGAATGCCATGTACTCTGGAGTTCCCAGGTCAAAGGGAGGAGCAGTTATCAGGACTGTAAGAGAGCCCACAACCTGAGGTCCCAGTGAAGAAAGGGTGGGGTCTTCCTTCACTCAAACACACAAAGAGGAATGACACAGTTCTTTTTCCTGAGAGTGCTGTGGTTTGCTGCTAATCAGTGGAAGGAAGTATCAAAAAATACATAATTGGAAGACTAGAACCAGTGGCTGAAGAAACAGAAAATTAACTGACAACTCCATAAAGGCAGGAACTATGTCTCTTGCATGTCTTCCAGAGCCTAGCACAGATGTCTGCATACAGTAGGTACTTATTCAATGTTTGTTGTACTGAATGAAATTTAATTATTCAATCTGCTCCCATCATTTGGTCCAAATTCTTTGTAATCTTTTGAATAGAATGAAAATTTCATTTATATTTGATTTTGTGACTACCATTTCATTTTCCATTATCCAAAGTGTCCTCTTTGTAAATATAAGAGTTCCCATATATATAATTCTCTAATATTTGCAAAGTGATTTACATACACATATCTCAGTTGAGCCTTACCAAAAACCTTGCAAAGAAGGTAATATTAATAAACACATCTTAAAGAGGAGAAAACTTGAGTCTCAGAAAGGTTAAACTTTTTTGCCCAAGATTATTCATAAATGCCTCTAGCAGGGTTTTGAATTGTGATTCTAAAGAAGATTTTTGAGAGTCCCTTAGACAAGGATATCAAATCAGTCAATACTTAAAGACATTGATTCAGGACGTTCACTGGAAGGTCAAATATTAAAGCTGAAGCTTAAATAATTTGGCCATATGGTAAGAAGAAGGGACTCATAAGAATAAATCCTGATGTTAAGAAAGATTAAAGGCAAAAGGAAAAGAGGATGGCAGAGGATGAGATGGATAGATAGTATCATGGAAACAATGAACATTAAGATGGACAGTTAGTGGAAGATAGAAGGGCCTAACATGCGATGGTCCATAGGGTAACAGTTGGATATGACTAAACAATTCAACAACAACAAAAATAAACAACTTTCTGTCTTGAAGTCTAGGACCCTAATCATGCTACTTTGTACAGTCTCATGATTCCACATGGATTTTTGTTACCACAGCCAATGAGAATGATTTCAGTGGGAACAATTTAACTGGGCAAGTTTCTAGAAGCAATAAGTAAGTTTTTCATTCTCATCTCTACGTGAACATATTGGGAAACTTGGTTAAAATTGAGTTGATTTCATGACATTTCATCACAAATGACCTGAAGCTTGAAGAAAATGCCAAAGACAATCCAAAGAAATATATATTTACAGTGAATCCTGGGAACATGGAGCACTTTCTGGAAAGAGATACTAATGTGATGTCATGTCATCCAGAGAGTTTCATTTCACTATTTACTCTCGCTTGCCTTTTGTAAATGTCCTTAAAAAATCCCAGCTCAGTGCAACTCATTTTTCTTCTCATCAGGATTACTTTTAATTGTGTTGCTGGAATTTTGCACTGAGGGACTCTTGTCCCTATGGAGCCAACGTCCCCTTTAATGCCTTGAAACAAAGTTCCAAACTCACATTTTTTTCTAGGCTGAAATCTACTCTCCTCACACCTAATGTACCCAATGTGTTCTTTCTTAGCTCTTAAAAACTCTTAATACTATTTAAATATAAAGAGCATGAATTGAGTACTATATGTCAGGCACTGTTCTAGACACCAGAACACAAGGGCAATAAGGAAATAGCATATGTCCTCAAAGATCTTATATTCTAAGAGAATCTCATATGAAATCCTTTCACTGCCTGAGCCAATTAATCTCACTTCAGATTTCTCTTAGTACTTTAACTGATTCTCCTTTGCCCCACTGCATTATTTTTGTTGTTCAATGGTTCCTTTGTTCAGGGTCTGATTCTTCATGACCCCACTTGAGGTTTTCATGATAGAGATTCTGGAGTGATTTGACATTTCTTTTTTCAGCTCATTTTATACATGAGGAATTAAAACAAACATGTTTGAGTGACTTGCCAAAGTCTTGAGTGACTTCCTCATTCCAAGCCCAGTGTTTTATCCACTACCACCTAGTTGCCCTATTATAACTTGTACCACACTTATTGTTATATGTTATATTCTGTAATGTTTGAATCACGTGGTCTTTCATCTTTAAATGCCTAGTGCCTAGCACAGTGTCTTGTGCATAGTTTTTGGATTAGACTGTATTGAACTGATATTTGCTATTGCAATAATTTTCTCTCAAGTTTTCCCACATTGTTTTTATTTCAATAAACAGTCCTTTCTGGTTGGTTGTCAGGAGATGCAGGGCAATCATTCTCTTCATTATTTTCTCTTCTATATTAGAAATGAAACAAACTGCCAACATGTCAAGTAAAGAATTCAGCAGATTCTCTGCTTTTAACAGAGAGAAACTCCAATAAATGAACAGAATGTTCAAATCAATTCAGAAAATATTAAATATTTCTAGGCATTGGGCTGAAAATGGAAATATAAGATAAAAATGAAGCAGAATCCATCCTCAGGGAGCTTAATTCTACTGAAGAGAGTACACAATTTGAAGATAATTAAGTATAATTAAAAAGTAGGAAGTAGTGGACACAAAGGAGAGATCAGATAAAGGGATCTAAAGGAAGGAGAGAATCCTAATAGCTGGAGGGCCAACCGCCCGGGGCGCGGGGGCAGGAATCAAGGAAAACTTCAATGAAGAAAAGGCACCTATATTGAGCTTTCAAGGAAGTTAGATTCTAAAAGATAAAGATGAAGTGGGGTACATTCCAGATGAGGAATAGGGTTTGGGATAATGCTTGGAGCCTAGAGATAATTCAAACTAGTTTGGATGGAACACAGAGAGAGTGAAATGGAGCTATGTAAAATAAAATTATAGAGATTATCTAGAATCAAAATATAGCTTACATTTCAGGTTAAAGAGCTTGTATTTTACAAAATTAGTACAGTAGTCCCTGTAGATGGGCTGCAGGCCTAAACAAGGATTGTAGCAATGCAAATGGGAAGTGTTTAGTCTAGCAAGAAGAGATGCTTGTTTTTTCAGGACCTTGGATCCAAGAAGTTTTGAGAAATAGAGTAAAAGGTAAATGGGAACTGATAATATTTGGGCTTGAATTTTTCATTCAAGTAGAAGTTATAATTATCTTCTGGTGGGGGGAGGCAACTCTGGGAGAGTGAAGTGATAGGAGAAGGTTTGAACAGCCTTGGTGAGGAATATAATTCTTCATCACTATTTTTACATTTTTATTTGTGTGATCTGTATCAGAGAATTGCTATTTATCTATTCCATTTGATCTATTTATAATTTACTTTCCACAACAATAACATTTATTTTCCTTTTTTCCTTTATCCTTACTCAAATGTTCTCCTAATCTTCTATCTGATTTGCTGATTCCTATTATCTTTTTGACATATATATTCCTCCACTCCATTAGATGTTTCTTTTGAATAAAACATATTCTTCCCTTTTCTACACATTTCAGTAATAGGCTTCATTCCATGAAGTTTTTGTGATAACTATAAAGATGTATTTATCTCCATGTTGTTAACTTTATGACATATTTGTATTCATGCATTGCTATTTCATGTCAAAAGTGATGTTTCCAATTGTCTTCACTGTAAAGAAATGGATGCATCTTCCAAACATTACTCTTTTTATGCCCAAATGTGTTGACCTCTATGGTAGCAGTTTTTAGTTTGTCATGGTATTTCTCTTCTCTCACCCCCTCTACAAACTCAAACATCAGTTTGACATTCTCTTGGACATATCAACAAATCACTTATCAATGCTTCTTAGTATACTTGTTGAGATGCATCATTCTGAGAGTTCAAGTCATCATGCAGAGAGTCAGATACCATTTTCTGACATAATGCTTGGAATTACTTATTCACTTCCCATGTCCCCTGAGCTGTATATTCCTTTACCTTACATAATCTTTAGCCAGAAGAATGAAGGAAAGCAGCATTTCACATGGCCGTTGATCTTTTATTCCAGGACTCTAGATTATTAGAGACTTAGTCCAGATTTCTTCATCATCACATGGGTCAGTCAAAGTGGGGAACAGTCAGTGGATTTGGTAACATGCCAATGAGAAATATATTGGCAGTTTATTTAAGAGTTAGGCTTTCTACAGGGCAGCTAGGTGGTGCAGTGGATAGACCAACAGCCCTGAAGTCAGGAGGACCTGAGTTGAAATTTGATTTCAGACACTTAACACTTCCTAGCTGTGTGGCCTTGGGCAAGTCACTTAATCCCAATTGCCTCAGCAAAAAAAAAAAAAAAAGAGTTAGATTATCTGGGTTCAAGACCAGCAAACTGTGTATGACTCATGAAAATTGCATTGGCTTTATGAACCTCATTTTTTTATTGGTAAAATGGGGATCATATTTGTACTGAGATAAAAAATAACATAGCAGATAGAGTATCTTGGAGTTGGAAATATCTAGGTTCTCTTGCCTCTAGAACATTCTCATCTGATTGCTCCTAGGAAGCTCACTGCGGTATGGTACACTAGACTCACAGAACCTAAATTCGAATATTAACTCAACTACTGCCAACCCGTGTGTGACTTAACTTCTCTAAACCTCAGTTTCCTCATTTGTAAAATGAGGGGATTAGATCAGATAATTTCAAAGTTCTTTCCAGCTTAAGATCTATCAGCCTACAAGTAAAGGTTACAGGTGAAATGCTAGTCAGTATCAGGTGAAGGAGTTTCCCCACCAAGGGTTCTACACATTCATGAAATTAAAAGTGCAGAGTGATTCACTGCTGAAACAAATCAGACTAGCACTGTTAAATTGATTATTCAAGATTGTTCTGAAGTTAACAGTAAGATAATAGTGTGTAAAAATGTTAAAAGCATGTGGAGGTAGTGTGATTTAATAGGGAAAAAAGTTCTTAGATTGGGAATTAGCTGAATTTGGATTTAAAGACTGTTCTGACAGTAATAATAATTACTCTCATTTTATAATACTTTTCATATGCCAGGCACTGTGCTAAGCACTTTATAATTATTAACTCATTTGATCCTCACAATAACCTTGAGAAGTAGGTACTATTATCATCCCCTTTTATGAATAAGGATAGCAAGGCAAAGTAACATGCCTAGGGTCAGAGAACTAATAAATATCAGAAGCTAGATTTAAACTCAGTTCTTCCTGAATCTAGACTCTATCTATTGTGCCATCTAGCTGCTCCTAACTACTTGTATGACATTGGGCAAGTCATTTTACACCTGTGGGACTCAGTTCCTTCCTCCAAAAAAAAAAATGAAAGGGAAGGACTAAAATAGTGTCTAAGATTTCTCTAATTCTCTAATTCTGACTGGGCATTTCCTTTTTCTTTTCTTTTTAAATTTTATTTTTAACTTACATACTATTACTATAATGCACAATTTCTTGGCTCTTTGCCATGTATAGAATACTCTTTCTCTTCCTCTCCATCTCTCAGCTTCCCTATGTTCCTTCAAGTCTGAGCTCAAGTCATATCTTCTCCCAGAAGCCTTCCTTGGTCTTGCTTAATCTTCATGCCTTACCTTTGAGACTATTCCTAAATGATTCTGTAATAACAGATTTATACATAGTTGTTTTCATGTAGTCTTTCCCATTACATTGTGAGCATCTTGGGACTAAGAACTAGTTTTTGCTCTTTTTAATACCCTTAGAGCTTAACACAGTGTCTTACATCTAAAAAATACCTAATAAATGCTAGTTGATATCATAGGGAAAGAAAGCAAATTACAATGGCATGTTGACAAACACTCAGACCCTAGTAGGAAAATGCTTTTTTTTTTAACATTTGAGTTTAGTGTGTCTTTTTGAACTGCTCTTTTTTCCATATGGGATCTGTGACCATTAGGGGAAGAAGTTAATAATGAGGGAAAAAGGAAGCACAGGCAGTCACCAATAATGAAACTTGATCTTATATCTAAATTTTCTGGTGAGGCTATAGTCAAAGAAAGACTCCATATTTAATGTGACATTGCTGTAAAGAGGAGAAGTTACTGAGATGAGGCATCAAGTAGAGACATTGGCAGGTTCCTTCCATTTCAGAATTGTCAAGAATCAACAGAGGTGATACTTAGAAACATAAAATGACTTAAGCAGAAAAGAAAAATGGCAACAAATGATAGTGCTCAGTCAAAAGAGTAGTTTTTCCCAAAAATAGTAGCCATTTTTCATAATCCAGGGGATAAAAAGCTTTTCTTCATCTTAATTATTTAATACTTAGCAAAGGTGCAAAGATACAATATGAAGATAATCAATGGAAAGCTAGAGTAGATAAAGGCAGCATGGTAGTGTATGACACTCACTAGAGTTGAAATTAAAGATCAGAGTTTGAATCCCAACACTCTTCCACAAGCTCTGTGTGACCCTAGGCAAGTCACTTTACTTTTCAAGGCCTCAGTTTTCAAATCTGTAAATTGGACATATTGTGAGGTTAAAGAGATTTGAAGTTAGTTCAAGATGTAATAAGCTATGATACTCAAAATGAGAAATCTTGTAGAAGAAATAAAGTGCTTTCTAAAATATCCAAGATAGATTACACTGTTGGGTATATTTTTCATGTTTATTTTCATTGTATTTTCATCCTCTGTCAACTGGTAATGAGAGACACAATGAGCAGTTTATATAAGTAGGACCCTGAAGTCAGGGGCATTTGAGTCAACCTCAGGGCTGTGTTCTTTCCATTATATCATTTTTTTCATTCTATATTCTTAAAGCACAAAGTGCTAAGAGATTTTATTATTATAAGATAATTTAAAAAATAGAAGCCATTTGCTGTGAACTCCTTCTTCTCCTATACTCTACATCTCCAAGTCTCTTACTATCATTCTCTATTCTCTTCTGCCTAATTTCAATCTCTGATGAAGAAAGAGGCAACCATTCTTCCCTTCAAAGTTAATCCTTCCATTTGTACTCTGTCAGATTGTTCCCACAATATTGCCCCTTTCAAAATCTTCAATCTCATTCACTGATGTCTACCAATAAACCCAGAACTCTCTTATCCTTAAAAACACATAAAAAACCTTTTCACTTGATTCTACCATTCTCTCAAGCTACAGTTCTACAGTTCTTTCTTTCCTGTCTCACTATTTCTTTATCATCTATAGGGTGTTTGGACATAGCACCCACTTGATAACCTTGATAACTTGAGAGAAGTTCGTAGAATATTCCTTCTCCAAGTGATTCTCCAGCAAATGACTTTGGGACTTTATCAAAGTAGATAGCAATACCCCTACCTCCCCAAATGTCCTCATCTTAAAGTTGGCTATGACGTCTCCATGATGTGATCTTAGAGAGACTAATTTTTCACTCCCAGATATTTTCCTTAATACCCTTACCCCTAAAATTCTCTTTTGATGTCTTATCAGGACATTACAATGAAAATAGGTTCTTGAAGGTGCTGTTGGTAGAAAGCAAGTTTCTTTAGATAATACCAAGTCAGTATAGTGTGAAGAGCACTGGTTTTGGAATATGAGGAACTCAGGTCAAATATCAGTTAGGACAATCAGTACTTAAGTGCTTTTGGGGAAGCCATTTATCTCTGAACCTCAGTATCTTTATTTGTAAAAAATAAGGGGATTAGACCTGATGACCTTGAAAATGACTTCTGTGTGTGTGTGACAGAGAGAAACAGACAGAGACAAAGAGAGACAGAGACAGAGAGACAGAGAGAGACAGAGAGACAGACAGAGAGAGACAGAGACAGAGACAGAGAGATAGAGAGAGAGAGAGACAGAGAGACAGAGAGAGAAATACAGCCTGGTGTATTTGACAATATCAATTAAATGTGTAAAGGTTTAGTCACCAGGATTTTTTTGGTCATAGGTTCATGAAACGTCTAAGATGTGGACACATTGTGATCTACATTACAGGAAGGAATACCCACTAAGGTGAAATTATGTATCTTTTAAAGCAGAATATTCAACAAATTGAAGCAGCATAGGAAGCAACAAAGTAACACAATAAGTAAAACACTATACCTGGAATTGGGAATCATTTGAAATTCAGCCTCATACATTTACTAGGTTTGTGATTGTGGGCAAGTCATTTAAGTTGTGTTTCAATTTCCTTAAGTGTAAAAATGGAGATAATAATAACCCCTCCTTTCTAGGGTTTTTGTGAGGCTAAAATAAGATATTCATAAGGTGCTCTTCAAAACCCAAAATGCTATCTTTTATCAAGAATAAATGCTGTCATTAGAAACCCTCAGAAATAACTTTAAATACATCTTGCTCAGCTTTAATTAGATATTATCCAAACTGCAAATTCAAAGTGAAGAAATGAGCCCCTTAGATGAATGAGCATTTGGTTAAGGGTGAATTGGTCTTTAGTCAGTCCTACCTTAGAATTTCCTTTAATGGATGTCAAGTTTTCAATGTCTAAGAAAGAAATAACTATATCCATCATCCAGAGTGTGCAGTTTGGACAGAAAGCTTGAGTTGAATTTCACACTGTTGAATAGAGCATTATAATATTCTTTGCTACAGATCAGAGCTTACTATAAGGTGGGTTATTATGGACTTCATCCAACGGAATTTGGAAACTAAAAACTACCAAGATCTCATCACAAGGTGATTTTGAGTAGTTCTGTGCCTTGGTTGAGACAGTGGTCCCTACCATAAAGAGGTTTCAATTTATGTCTTTGTGAAATTAAATCAGAAGGAAATACACTTTATCCACTGGAAAATTATTCAAAAGATGTTTCTATTCTTCTAATATTTTCATCAGCTCTCCAAATGTCACTAACAATGGTAGAAAAAACACAAACCTTGAATCAGAAATTCTATTTATGGTGCACATACTTATTTACCATGTGGGCTATGGCAAATCAGTCTCCCTAAACCTGTTTTTTCATTTGGAAAGTGGAAGATTACCCAGCCTGTCTCAAATAGGGTAATGAAGAGTTGGACATGACTAAAAACAACTAAATAACTATATCAATAACATACTTGAGCAACCTCACTTTGACTTCCTGTCAAGCGATTGGCAATTTAAGAGAATTCTTCACTTTGAAAACTGCCTACTCCATTTTTGAATAGTTCTAAATTGTCAGGCAGTAATATTTTGCTTTCTTTAAACCTATAATTTTTTTTTGCATCTTCTTTCCAGTTCTGCCCTCTGGAACCAAACAAAATAAATCAAATCCCTCTTCTGCTTGATGTCTTAAATATTTTAGGAAAATGTTCTTTTCTGCCTTAAGGTTTTTTTTTTCCTTTCTTGGATAAAACATTCCTACTTTATTCAATTGCACTTCATGTGACAGGAAGCTGAGACTCATAAGGATCATGGTTTCTTTTTTACTTTGTTCATCTATAGAATATCTTTCCTAAAAATATAATGTCGAGAACAGATACAATATCCCAAAGGTGATCTGACTAGAGTAGAAGATGACAAGACTAATGTTTTTAAAACTTAAGATTATATTAGCTTTGGGGGCTTCCAGGACACCTAAATTCATGAACTTATGATTTGTGAAAACCAGGTATCAGGAATTTAAAAAATTCTGGAAATTCAATGTGTGTCTTTATTTTAATTAGTGGTGATTAAAAAAACTTTGTTCTTAAAAATGTTCCTTTTAAGTCCTTCAAAACCAGCTATAAATCCATTCATTCCTAATAAAGCATCAACATTTTCTGTGCATTGTAAGTCATTATTAGTTTTCCACAAAATATTGAAAATGTCTTGCTGCTAATGCTAACTCTGCCATATTATTTCCTAAAGCTGGTAAAGGGAACTCCACCAAAAAGTGAGTTTCTTTTAAAGAAGAACTCTATAAAAATTTCATGTCTTTGTTATCTCAATACTTTTAAAACTGTTTTTTAATAGTATGTGACTAGGCACATTTGTGGCTCCATCATCTGACACTCCCTAAAATGCAACTAAAATTGAGAAAAGGGTATATTTTAGTGCAAGATTTATGACTGGAAGTCGAGTTTTCTCTTTCTGTTAACATTTCCACCTTTATTTGTAATGATTGTATTGATTATCTCTTGGGTATGGAGGGATAGCCTCCAGTAGCAGACAGATGTAACCATGTTGAAATACTTCTTCCTAGTTACTTTTCAGGCATAGAGTAAATACTTAGTAAATATTTTATTTATCTATATAGTTATGAAATCTTTTAGAAGTGATGAGTGAATGTAACTTGGAGGATCCCAGGGCTCCATTTCCTGAGAGAAGCCTGGTAGCTCAAGATGTGAACATTTTCTCTCCAAGAGAATTAAAGCTTTGAGTGTCAGACTAAGATTCTGAAGGCCCCCACAGCTGAAAAATGAAGGTCTTCATAATTTGACTTAATATTTAAAAGTTATTATTTTAAAAGAATTACTTAGAAATTTGCCTAATACATTACTTTAGAGGGGATATGTCATAATATACAGTATACTGTTTGGAATAAGGAAGGCCTTCTTCAAATCCTGCCTCTGACAATTAGTAGCTACATGGCACCAGGAATATTATTTAATTTCTAGATGCCTAAATCAATATTTTAGGATTTATTAAGTTAGAGACAGATCACTATCTATATTGTTACAAGGAATTCCTGCACAAGGAGTTCTTTTGGAACGATAGATTCTTCACATATTCACACATATAATCTACATATAATGTAGAAATATATGCATTGCTTATCTATACAAATAATTTCTATTATGAATGTGTTTCTTTCACACTCTAGGAACTCTGAATAACTTTTTAAGTGTTGTAATAGAAAACAAAATGTTTCTAAATGTAGTTCATTAATTAGTATTTGATAGCACAAAGGGAGCCAACATAAAATGGCAGAGTAAGCACTGAAGCCAGCAAAATCTGTTAGCTAATAATTCCATGTGAACAACTGAAGTCTCTTTGCCTATAGCATATTAGTCTGTAAGCAGGATCTTGGTAACTTGGGGCACTGATGTAAAGGAATAAAGGAAGGGAGAGAGGGAGGGAAGAAGAGAGGAAAGAAGAGAAGGAAAGAGTGAGGGAGGAAGGAAGGAAGGAGTTATAGAGGGAGGGTAAAAAGGAATGCATGAAGGGAGGGAGGGATGAAGCAAACCTTTCATGAGTTCCCACAATGGTAAAGCCTTCCCCTTAAAATTATAATTTATTTTGTCTATGTCTTATTTGTACCTAGTAGTTTACATATTGTCTTCCCATCAGTCTGAGAGTTCCTTGAGGACAGGGATATCTTTTGTCTTTCTTTGTATTTTCAGTACTTAGCATAGTGCCTGGTACACAGTAAATGCTTAATAAATGCTTACTAACTTGAAGAAATTGAGCAACAAAGAACACCTACCTGGCCCCTGCCTCCAATTGCTCTTTTCTGTAAGGAAAAGAAGAGGAAAAGAAAAGGTGAGTATAGGTTAGAATAACTCCCATTGTTGAGACCCATCCCTCCCCTACCTCCCATTCAAAATAGACTACAGGATTTCTGTAAGAAAATGAGAAAACTGAAAACAGTGAAAGGAAAAGGATAATCGTTAAGTGTAATAAGGTAAAGGCATTAAAGATATTTTGTTGTAGGGTTAAGGTCCTCACTCAAATTTCTGTAATAATTTTTTCAAAAAAATCTATAAAGTATAAGCATTTTCATGCCCATTGCACATATGTGAAAACTGAGGCTTAGAAAAGTTAAATGATTTGCATAGTTTCATATGAATCTAAACTCTCAAATCCAGAGACCTTTCTATTTCATATTGCCTCTGTCTGAAGTTTTTTTTTTTCCCTGATATTGCTCTTAGTTAGAGGGAAGAGTGAAAAGAAGGGGAGGCAGGTAAAACCAAAAGATGATGGAATAAGGAAAAGAATAAAACTTTCCTCAGGCTCCTCTCCTCTTCTCTTGGAGCTTACCCCAATTTAGTATTTATGTGAATATTTGATGGTTTATATGTCATGTGATCTTCACAATAACCCTGAAAGGTAGATGCTATTATTATCTCAGTTTTACAAATGAGGAAACTAAGGCAGGCATAAGTTAAATTGAGTTGCCTAGTATCAAATACTTAGTAAGCTCAGATACTTATCTGAGACAGGATTTGATATCAATAATTCTTGACACCAAATCCTATGCTCTATTCACTGTGCTACCTATCTAGCTATCATGTTGTTTGTATTTTGACACCCACAATTGAGATTATTGAATCCAGAATTTCTGTTTTCTCTTTTTTTGTGTGTCCCCAAATTTAGCAAGGTTTCCAGCAAATAATAGACGTTTATTTGACTTACTGATAGAGAAGATGGGAAAGGAAAGAAAAGATTTTGGAATATTAGTTTGATTTTACCCATGCCCTGGGAATTGTGAGGACCATAAATAATGCCACCAAAAGAGAGAAACATCTTCTGATACTTGTGTTATGAATTGATCTGAATCTAGATTAACTTCAGATCACACTCTGAAATTTATCTTTTTAAAAAAACCCTTAAATATCAACCTTCTTTCTAAATGTCAACTATTATAATAATTTCACATGAGAGCACATAACATTCACATCCTGCTCTGTCTTATCTGTCATTACCTTTCCAGTAAAAGGTAAACTCTTTTTTTTTAAATTTTATTTTATTTGCAAAACATATGTATGGGTAATTTTTCAACATTAATCCTTACATAGCTTTCTGTTACAGATTTTTACCCCCAACTCCCCACCCCTACCCTAGATAGCAGGATATCCACTACGTGTTAATTATGTTAAAATATTTGGCAAATCAAATATATTATACATATTTACAAACTTATCATTGTTGTACAAGAAAAATCGTATCTACACAGAAGACACATCAGATAAAGGAAACACAATGTAAGCACACATCAATCAAGAGTATGAGAATGTTATGTTGTGGTCCACATTTCACATCCCTCTCTCTGGGTGTATATGGCTTTCTTCACTGAACAATTGGAAGAGGTTTGAAACATTTCATTGTTGAAGAGAGCCATGTCCATCAGAATTGATCGTCATATAGTATTATTGTTGCCGCGTATAATGATCTCCTGGTTCTGCTCATTTCACTTAGCATCAGTTCATGCAAATACCTCCATGCCATTTTGAAATTGTCTTGCTGGTCGTTTCTTACAGAACAATAATATTCCATAATATTCATTTACCATAATTTGTTCAGCCATTCTCCAATTGAAGGGCATCCATTCAGTTTCCACTTTCTAGCCACTACAAAAAGGGTTGCCATAAACATTCTTGAACATGTGGGGCCCTTTCCTTCCTTTATGATTTCTTTGGGATATAAGTCCAATAGAAATGCTGCTGGGTCAAAGGGTATGCACAGTTTGATAACTTTTTGAGCATAGCTCCAAATTGCTCTCCAGAATGGCTGTATCCGTTCACAGCTCCACCAACAATGCATCAGTGTCCCAGCCTTCCCACATCACCTCCAACATTCATCATTAACTTTTCCTGTCATTTTAGCCAATCTGACAGGTGTGTAGTGGTACCTCAGGGTTGTCTTGATTTGCATTTCTCTGATCAGTAGTGATTTGGAGCACCTTTTCATATGACTACAAATAGTTTTAATTTCATCCTCTGAAAATTGTCTGTTCATATCCTTTGACCATTTATCGATTGGAGAATGGCTTGAATTCTTATAAATATGAGACAATTCTCTATATATTTTAGAGATGAGATCTTCATCAGAACCCTTAAATGTAAAGATGATTTCCCAATTTATTGCTTCCCTCCTAATCTTGACTGCATTGGTTTTGTTTGTACAAAAATTTTTTAACTTAATATAGTCAAAGTTATCTATCTGGTTTTCAATTAAGAGATCCAGTTCTTCTTTGGACATAAATTTATTCCATCTCCACAGGTATTAGAGGTAAACTATATTACATTCCTCTCATTTACTTATAGTATCACTCTTTATATTCAGATCATGAACCCATTTAGATCTTATCTTGGTATGTGGTGTTAGATGTGGGTCAAGCCCTAATTTCTTCCACACTAGTTTCCAATTTTCCCAGCAGTTTTTGTCAAATAGTAAGTACTTATCCCAGAAGCTGGGGTCTTTGGGTTTATCAAAGACTAAATTGCTACAGTTATTGCCTAGTTTGTCTTGTGATTCTATCCTATTCCACTGATTGACTACTCTATTTCTTAGCCAGTACCAAATGGTTTTAATGACCACTACTTTGTAATATAGTTTTAGATGGGAAAATGAATATATGTATACATATTTCCACACATCGTTTTTGTGCAGGAAAAATCATATCTACGAGAAAGAATAATCCGATAAAGGAAACACAATGCAAGCAAACCTCAATAGAGAACATGAAAATGTTATGTTGTGGTCCACATTTCACATCCCTCTCTCTGGCTGTATATGGCTCTCTTCACCGAACAATTGGAACTGGTTTGGAGCATTTCATTGTTGAAGAGAGTCATGTCCATTAGAACTGATCCTCATATAGTATTATTGTTGCCATGAATAATGATCTCCTGGTTCTGCTCACTTCACTCAGCATCAGTTCATGCAAGTCTCTCCAGGCCTCTCTGAAATCGTCCTGCTGGTCGTTTCTTACAGAGCAATAATATTCCATAACATTCATATACCATAATTTATTCAGCCACTCTCCCATTGATGGGCATCCATTCAGTGTCCACTTTCTAGCCACTACAAAAAGAACTGCCACAAACATTCTTGCACATGTGGGGCCCTTTCCTTCTTTTATGATTTCTTTGGGATATAAGCCCAATAGAAATATTGCTGGGTCAAAGGATATGCATAGTTTGATAACTTTTTGAGCATATCTCCAAATTGCTCTCCATAATGGTTGGATCTGTTCACAGCTCCACCAACAATGCATCAGTGTCCCAGTCTTCCCACATCCCCTCCAACATTCATCTTTTTATCTTTTCCTGTCATTTTAGCCAACCTGACAGGTGTGTAGTGGTACCTCAGAGTTGTCTTAATTTGCATTTCTCTGATCAATAGTGATTTAGAGCACCTTTTCATATGATTATAAATAGTTTTAATTTCATCATCTGAAAATTGTCTGTTCATACCCTTTGACCATTTATCAATTGGAGAATGGCTTAAATTCTTATAAATATGAGACAATTCTCTATATATCTTAGAGATGAGACCTTTCCAGAACCCTTAAATGTATAGATAATTTCCCAATTTGATGCTTCCCTCCTAATCTTGTCTGTATTAGTTTTGTTTGTACAGAAACTTTTTAACTTTATATAATCAAAATTATCTATCTGGTGTTCAATTAAGAGTTCCAGTTCTTCTTTGGACATAAATTTATTCCATCTCCACAGGTCTAAGAGGTAAACTATCCTATGTTACTCTAATTTGGTTATAATATCACTCTTTATATCTAGATCATGAACCCATTTAGATCTTATCTGGGTGTGCGGTGTTAGGTGTGGGTCCAGCCTTAATTTCTTCCACACTAGTTTCCAATTTTCTCAGCAGTTTTTGCCGAATAGTGAGTACTTATCCCAAAAGCTGGGGTCTTTGGGTTTATCAAACACTAAATTGCTAACATTATTACCTAGCTTGTCCTGATATCCTATCCTATGCCACTGATCGACTGCTCTATTTCTCAGCCAGTACCAAATGGTTGTGATGACCACTGCTTTATAATATAGTTTTAGATCTGGTACAGCAAGGCCACCTTCATCTGTCTTTTTTTTTTCATTAATTCCCTTGAAATTTTTGACCTTCTGTTCTACCAAATGAACTTTGCTACTATTTTTTCTAGATCTGTAAAATAATTTCTTGGGAGTTTGATTGGTATGGCGCTAAATAAGTAAATTAGTTTGGGTAGTATTGTCATTTTTATTATATTCGCTCGGCCTACCCATGAGCACTTAATGTTTTTCCAATTGACTAGGTCTGATTTTATTTGTGTGGAAAGTGTTTTATAGTTTAGTTCATATAGCTCCTGACATTTTTTGGCAGATAGATTCCCAAATATTTTATGCTATCATCCATTATTCTGAATGGAATTTCTTTTTCTATCTCTTGCTGCTGAACTTTGTTGGTAATATATAAGAATGCTGATGATTTATGTGGATTTATTTTGAATCCTGCAACTTTACTAAAGTTGTGAATTGTTTCTAGTAGTTTTTTAGTTGAGTCTCTAGGGTTCTCTAAGTATACCATCATGTCATCTGCAAAGAGTGATAATTTGGTTTCTTCATTACCTACTCTAATTCATTTTATCTCTTTTTCTTCTCTTATTGCCAAAGCTAACATTTCTAATACAATATTAAATAGTAATGGTGACAGTGGGCAGCCTTGTTTCACTCCTGATCTTATTGAGAATGGTTCTAGTTTATCTCCATTACATATGATGCTTGCTGATGGTTTTAAGTAGATGCTACTAATCATTTTAAGGAAAAGCCCATTTATTCCTATACTCTCCAGTGTTTTTAATAGGAATGGGTTTTGGATTTTATCAAATGCTTTTTCTGCATCTATGGAGATAATCATATGGTTTTTGTTAGTTTGGTTATTAATATAATTGATTATTCTGAGTGTTTTCCTGATATTGAACCAGCCCTGCATTCCTGGTATAAATCCTACTTGGTCAAGATGTATTATCCTGGAGATAACTTTCTGTAATCTTGTTGCTAAAATCTTATTTAAAATTTTTGCATCAATATTCATTAGGGAAATGGGTCTATAGTTTTCTTTCTCTGTTTTCACCCTACCTGGTTTAGCTATCAGCACCATATCTGTATCATAGAAGGAATTTGGTTGTATACCTTCTGTCCCTATTTTTTCAAATAGTTTGTATAGTATTGGAATTAATTGTTCTTTGAATGTTTGTTAGAATTCACATGTAAAACCATCTGGCCGTGGAGATTTTTTCTTAGGGAGTTGATTAATAGCTTGTTCTATTTCTTTTTCTAAAATGGGGCTATTTAAATAATTTATTTCCTCTTCTGTTAACCTGGGCAATCTATATTTTTGTAGATGTTCCTCCATTTCATTTAGATTATCAAATTTATTGGCATAAAATTGGGCAAAGAAACTCCTAATTATTACTCTAATTTCCTCTTCATTGGAGGAAAGTTCTCCCTTATCATTGTTGAGACTAACAATTTGATTTTCCTCTTTCCTTTTTCTGATTAAATTAACTAAAGGCTTATCTATTTTGTTGGTTTTTTCATAAAACCAACTCTTAGTTTTATTTATTAATTCAATAGTTTTCTTATTTTCAATTTTATTAATCTCACTTTTTATTTTCAGAATTTCCAATTTGGTATTTAATTGAGGGTTTTTAATTTGCTCTTTTTCTAGTTTTTTTAATTGTAACCCTAATAATGATCCAATTATTGTAAAGAGCAATCTGGAACTATGCCCAAAGAGCTGTAAAATTGTGCTTTGATCCTTGAATCCCAAGGAAATCTTAAAGGAGAGGAAAGGAACCACATGTGCAAAAATGTTTGCAGCAGCTTTTTGTGAAGGCAAATAATTGGAAAATGAGTAGATGCCCATCAATTTGAGAATGGTTGAACAAGTTGTGGTACATGAAAACAATGCAATATTATTGTTAAATAAAAATGATGAACAAATTGATTTCAGAAAATCTTGTAAAGGTTTACATGTACTGATGCTGAGAGAAACAAGCAGAACCAGTACTCCATTGTACACAATAACAGTAAGAATATGCAATGATGGGGGCAGGTAGGTGGCATAATGGATAGAGCACCAGCCCTAAAGTCAGGAGGACCTGAGTTCAAATCTGGTCTTAGGCACTTAACACTTAGTAGCTGTGTGACCCTGGGCAAGTCACTTAACCCCAATTGTCTCAGAAAAACAAAATGCAATGATCAACTATGAAAAACCTGGTTCTTTTCAGTGGTTCAGTGATCCAGGGCAATCCTAATAGATTTTGGATAGAAAATACTATCTGCATGCAGAAAAAAAATTTGGAGATTGAATGTAAATCAACATATTCTATATTCATTTATTTTTTCTTTTTTTCTCTTCTTTTGTTTTGACTTTTCTTTCTCAACAAAGCAATGTATATTAAAAATAAATCAAAAAATTGAAATAAAAAACTAAGTAGGACACCAGGAAAGTCACTGTACTTTTACTAAGTTCTGGGTGCTGGGTCTGGAGACAGGCAGACATATTTATGAATTCATTTCTGGTCTCAGACACTAAACAAGTCACTTAACTCTTTTTGCTTGAATTTTTCATCTAAAAGATGAACTGGAGAAGGAAATGGCAAACCACTCCAGTAACTTTGCCAAGAAAACTCCAAAGATGTCACAAAGAATTGGGCATAACTGAATAGCATCATTTTCTTCATCTATAAAATAGGCATACTAATAATATCTTTCTTAAAGAATTATGAGGCTCAAATGAGATATCACACATAAAAGTCTTTGAAAACCTTAAAATGCTAAATAAATACTAGTGATGATGATGGTTTTATAGGGGGCTAAAATTTACCCGGTGCCATTCCTTAGTTATCAATGGCTTGTGAATACTATCCTTTTTATACTGTAGTCTTCACCTGATTTTTTTTTTTTTTGAAATTCAGGAGCTAGACAAGGCTCAAAAGCTTTGTCACTGAACTAATAGAACATAAATTCTTGAGGCCAATGACTTTTTCCCCTTCACAATACAGTGTCTGCCACGTAGTACCAAGTACCACTAAAATATCATTCTCTTACATAGGCTAGGATCTGCTTTATAAAGTATTTGAATACTTAAATGCTTTTTTGGTTGATCAAGTCAAGTCAGCAAGTGCCCCTTCCTAAAGAGTACAGAGATAATTTTGTCAATGAGGCCCTTCAGAGAGGTAGTTTACTTGCACGCCATTTAGGGATGGTTTTGTTTATTTATTTATTTATTTATTTTTTTTTTTTTTTTTGCTGAGGCAATTGGGGTTAAGTGACTTGCCCAGGGTCACACAGCTGTTACGTGTCTGAGACCAGATTTGAACTCAGGTCCTCCTGACTTCAGGCCTGGTGCTCTATCCACTGCGCCACCTAGCTGCCCCCTGGTTTTGTTTATTTTTAAATCATAGAAAAGAATAGTGAATCAGAATAGAGAAAAAGAAAAAAAAGACAGGATCAGACTAACCACTCTTAATTCCTTGAAACCAACTAGAAGAGAAAGACTGATGTAGAGCTGAAACAAATGGGATGTTATAGCATTATTTGATTTAGTAATAAGATGTTTGAGCTAAAAAAAATAAGGAATTTGAAACTATTTGTCTCATTAAGCAAAAGAGAAAGCTTGGGATGTATAGAAAAATGTAAATTGCCCAAAGTTATAAAACTGGTTAACAGAAGAGTTGCGATTTGGGTTCACCTTTCTTGATTCTCATGATAATGTTTTCCCCCACTGCAACAGGTTGGCTCTTCACCTACTTGAGCATTTCCAAGCATGCTATATTCCATTTAGTCACAGAGCAAACCAACTAAAGGGAAGAAGAAAAATATTTGGGGAATGACAGGTATGTCTGTGACTTTGGGAAGGCCATTTTGCTTCAGTCTAAGCATCAGTTTTCTCCTCTTTAAAATAACCAAATGGGAATGACAAGTTTTAGTTTGTCACATCTAGGTCTTGAGATATGGTGGATCATGAGAATGAAATAAATACAACTGTGAAATGCTTTTGTAACCTTTTATTCTCCAAAACTTTCTGAGTCAGGCAGGGGTAAGGAAAAAAGAACATGGTCCTAGCAATGTGTGCATAACCAAAGGTATGAGTCATTCAGTGATTCTCCTCAGCACCAAACATTCATTGTTTGATGTAATGATTATGTATAATGTCAAAGATGTTAGAAGCAGAAAGCATAAGTGCCATTGCATATTCTATTGATGAAGCCCATAAATACTTGACAACTGGGGATGCTGATGTCATTAAAAATAACTTTCTGGGTTATTTTTTAAAGCTGCATGAAAAGAGAAGACAAAATATAAGAAGGGAGACGGGAAGGAAGGAAGAGAGGAATGAAAGGAAGAAAGGAAGTAGGAGAAAAAGGAAAGTAGGGAAATATTGGGGAGGAAAGGACAATGGGAAAAGAGAGAAAGGGAAAGAAGAAATAATTCAAAAGAGGGAAGGAGAGAGGGAGGAAGGGAAGAAGGGAAAAATAGAGAAGATAAGAAAAGAGGGAAAAAGAAAAGAGAGGAGAAAGGATGTGGGAATGGAAGAAATAGAGAAATAAGGAGAAAGAAAGAAGAGGTAGAGGGTTAGATAAGAGGAAGGACTAAAGAGAAAAGAAGGAAAGAATAAAAGAGGGGGAAGGGAAGAAGAATGGGAAGGAAGAAAATGAAATCAGACAGGAAGGAAAGAAGAAAGAAAAGAGAAACAGAAGGATGAAGAAACAAAGGAAGGGCTTAGGTGAAATAAAGGAAGGAAGGAAAGATGGTAGGGAAGAACTAAGAAGAAATAAAAGGAGAAGAAAAAAGGGCAGAAAGCAATAGAAGAAATAAGAGGGAGACAGGAATTAATATATGAAGAATAAAACAATGAAATTGGACCAAAAGTGAGTTGTACTAAAATTATTAATATAATATATAGCTTTATAGACCTCATGAAGATTTCTCTATTCATAAGACGACAGGTTGATCAATAATCACTGAAGGATTAATATATTAAAGGATGCTCAGTTTTTCTTCTTTTAAGAGCTTTGTGTTGAAGACATATTACTAAAATTTCAATAGATTTGTTTTGGATCAAATGAAAGATTAAAAAATAGAGACATTTAGTTCTCTAAAGTGTTGTCATTGGATGAATGGATGAGAGCAATCTAAGCTGCCATGTGGTTTACAAAGTGCTTGAAGTAAATGATTTCACTAGAGTTTCACAGATCCCCTGAGAATTTGGCAGGATAGGTATCTTATCCTCATCAAGTCTCCTCCTTGGGGGATACTGGATTACATATTGCCTAGAGGTAGATACAGAAAAATTGGGTTCTTTTAGCACTCCGTGAGTCAGAAACCTCTCTTTCCTAGGATTTCTGACCCTCGATCCCTCCTACTTATAATGACAAACCCTGCCACATCTTAAGTACCTTTTGAATGATCAAAGTGATTCACTTTTGTCTGAGAGAATTTCAATGTTATGTGTGTATTTTGCAGCTTGTTTCTTTGAAATTTACATTCACAACATATGGACAAGAAGTAGATATTTTCTTGAGTAGAGAGGTTATGGGAAGGATCGTCTAACTGAGCCATTTCTACAGCTTACCTGACAGATAGTTGAGCCTCTGCTAGAATAGTTCTACTAACAAACAACTTATTCCTTCACAAAGTGGCCATTCTATATATTTATGTAAGAGTCCTTAAAATTTCTGAAAACAGCTGTTATCCCCCCTTTTTTGCCCCCAAACTCCTGTACCACCAACATAATCTTCTCTTCTCTAGACTAAATGAGGGTAGAACCATAGGAATTAGAACTATAAAAATATTTTAGGGATTATCACCTAATTCAATTCTTTCTTTTTCAGATGAGGAAACTGAAACACAAGGCAATTAAAGCATCTAAATGGCAAAGCAAATTGTACACCAGATTTAAAGTCAGAAGTATAGAATCTGGTCTTACTAGTGGAGTAACCCTAGGAAAGCCACTTAAAAACTCTCCTATTCTCAATTTTCTTATCTGTAAAATGGAGATAGAACCTACATCACAGTTGCTGTGAGGACCTAATGAATAATTACATAAAACATTTTACAAATTTTAACGTACTACATAAGTATTTATTCCATCATTCTTTAATGCATAAATTATTATATTTTATAGTTGTGATATAATGAATATGACATAACAATATATGAAAATTATAAATTATAACATAATAAATTTATGCATCTATAGAAAGAGATGATGATGATGATGATGATGTAGTGATTCAAATGAGATTACATAGGTAATGAGTAGCAGAACTAGCATTCAAATCTAACTCTTCTGAATTCAAATCCAGTGTTCTTTTCTTTCTACTATGCTGGTGAACACATGTATATGTGTGGAATATGCATTTGTGTGTATGCATGTGTGTCTGTGTATGTAAAAATCAGTAGAAAGGAATACCATCCCAATTGAACACTGTTCAGGACACTGTTATTGACATTTAAGTTCAGCAATAACCATTAGGAATTGGGGCAATAACAGTAGTGAGTAGAATTAAGCCTGGTTTTTACTAGTAACCTTGGCCATCAAAAAACTCTTTCAATACATAATTACCCTTTCTAGGGCACTGACTGTCTTTCTCAAGAAGTTTTTTTAAACCAAACAAATGATGAAACAACAAAAAATGCAGAGTATGTAAAAGAAATTATGGCATGGCATGGAATCTTATGAAGGACACTAACAAGCTAGAAGCATTCAAAAGATGATAAAGGATCACTTGAAGGTAGTAGATAGACTTAGTCTAGATAGCTTCAGATAGAAGTCTTCAAACAGTTGAAGGGCAGTCATGCAGAAAATCTTGCCTCCATAGGGCAGAGAGGAGCAGTGAATAGACAAGGTAGGAAGGGAAATTGACTTCAGCTCACAATAAAAGAAATTTTCCTAACAATTAGAGCTACTCCTGAGTGAGATGGAGCTGTCACAGCATTGGAGAGACTAGTTGATAATTCATTAAGGGTGCTGTAGAAGGGGAGTTCTGGTCCAATTAAAGGTTGAAATTGTTTATTGTGATTCTTTCCAACTCCGAGATTCTGATTCATGAGGATGATGTCCTTCCATCAAAGAGGAAAAGTTCTTTATCTATTTTAGTCATATTAGAGCAATTTTTCCCTGATATACTTTAAACATGATTCCTGGCCTCTGCTCCTTAATCTAAGCAGTCTTTCTTGTTCATAATTTCATTACTTTTACAGTATGTTTTGGTAAGTGGAGACTCTATGGTAATGAAATTGTCAATGGAATATAAGGATCAGGAATGGAGGGGAGGGAAACTGCATTGACCAGAGAGGCTGGTGATTAGAGCAGAATGCTCAGATACTCATACATGGCCAGAGCAATTGATTCAATTCTTAATTAGGCCTATTGATTGCTCCATAAATCCAATAGTTGTAGTTAGAAAACCTAGATTTCAGCTGATCATAATAATGGTTTTGAGTAGGGTTAACCTATAACCATATGCTGTTTCCTGCTTCCTAGATTCATAGCACGAATTGATGAGATAATATTTGCAAAGCATTTTACAAACCTTAAAAATAATCCAAAGCTATTATTACCACAATAACAGTATCATTCCACAAACTGGGATGCAAAGCCAGGTTGTAGTTCAGTCTCTACCACCAGCTAGCTAGTGATTTTGGGCAAGCGACTTTCACTGTCAGGACTTCAGGTTTCTCAGATGTAAGATGAGAAGTTGGCCAGATGATCCATGAATCCCCCTTTAAACTCTAACACCCTATTATACTATGATAAAAGGTTCATAGGGTTATAGAAATCACCTCATCAAGTCTCCTTCCTTTTTTTTACACATCAGAAAAACTGAGGCCCATGCAGGTTAAGTGGCTTGTTTAAGGTTATGCAGAAAAAGAAAGCCCTAATAAGTTTTCTAAGTTCAAACTTAATTCTCTTGTCATGATGTGCTGTTTCCAGCAACAACAAGCTAACATTTAGGGAACACATTGTTTGGACTAGGTCCTTGCATTTTATTTCATTGGAATTAATAATTCTCAGAGAGGAAATATCCACTACAAATGAAGACTTACAACGATTGTGAAGCAAATATTCTTAGAAATTTTCCAGGAGCACTGAGAAATTAACAGGCTTGTCCAGGCTTCCTGGACAATATGCGCATGAGGTGCAAACGGAACCTGAATCTTCTTAACTCTGAAATCAACTATCTATTACTCTATGCTTCTTCTCAGAGAGCACATACTTATCACCAAATATATTACATGCATCATTGTATTTCATTTTCACAAATACAAGTATTGATCTATCTACTTTTTTAGTTGGGGTAACTGAAGAAGTGGTCCTTTCCAGTTCTCAAAGTACAACTCTTATGTTTAGTAGTCCCATGACTTGCTGAAAGTGATACAGCTAGGAAATGATGAAATTGGAACCCTAGTTTCCTTATAGAAAATCAGTATATTTTTAACATGGTCTTTGTTCTAAGCATATAGGACTGTGGAAGAGAAGCAAGCATAAGTCAGTCAAGAGTTAGCTTTCAGGATATATAATTGGTCAGAGGTTGTGGTAGAGACAAGTCTGTAGAAACAAGCCCTTACATGGCATAAAATTTTGCATCCTCTGCTTAGTTACATCCCTCAGTCTGTCTTTAACTGTTTTTTCTACATTCTAATACAAGATAACAGCCTGGACCAAGCCTTTGCCCTTAGTCAGTCAGTCAATAAACATTTATTGAACTACACACAAAGAGCTACAACTGTGTGTATACAAATAAATATTTTTATAAATATTTATAGCAGCTCTTTTTTAGGGTGGCAAAGAATTGGAAATGGAAAGAGTGCCACCAATTGGGAACAGCTGAATAACTTGTAGCATATGATTATGATGGGATATTATTTTTCTATAAGAAATGATGAACAAGATGATTTCAGAAAAAGCTGGGAAGTCTTATCTGAAATGATACAAAGTGAAGGATGCAGAAGCAGGAGAACTACAGCACAGCAATGTTATAATGATGACCAATTGTGAAAAGTTTAGCTACTTAGACAACACCAAAGAACTCACCATGAGTTATCTACCTTCAGAGAGAACAGATGGACTCTGAGGGCAGACTGAAACATACTTTCTTATTTTTCTCCTTTTTTGTATGTATATGTTTTAATTTTTGTAAAATAACTAATATAAAAATGCATTTTTCATGACTTCATAAGTACAAAGGATATTATTGCTTGCTTTTTCAAGGAGTGGGAGGGAGACAGGGAAAATTGAAACTCAAAATTTTTTTTTTTTTTTTTTTTGCTGAGGCAATTGGGGTTAAGTGACTTGCCCAGGGTCACACAGCTGTTACGTGTCTGAGACCAGATTTGAACTCAGGTCCTCCTGACTTCAGGGCTGGTTCTCTATCCACTGCGCCACCTAGCTGCCCCGAAACTCAAAAATTTTAAAAGTAAATGCTATACAGGATGATTTCAGAGAGGCCTGGAGAGACTTACATGAACTAATGCTAAGTGAAATGAGCAGAACCAGGAGATCATTATATAAAGCAACAACAAGATTATATGATGATCAATTCTGATGGATATAGCTCTCTTCAACAATAAGATGATTCAAACTAATTCCAATGGTCTTGTGATGAAAAGAGCCATCCACACACTGTGGAAACTGAGTGTGGTTGACAACATGGTATTTTCACTCTGTTGTTGTTTGTCTGCATCTTATTTCCTTTCTCATTTTTTTTTTTCTGGTTTGACTTGATTTTTCTTGTGCAGCAAGATAATTGTATAAATATGTATCCATATATTGTATTTAACATATACTTCTACCATGTTTAACAAATATTGGATTTTTTGCCATCTAGGGGAGGGAGTTGGAGAAGGGGGGGAAATTGGAACACAAGGTTTCACATAGATTAATGTCAAAGAATTATCCATGCATATGTTTTGAAAAATAAAAAGCTTTAATAAAAAATGCTCTAAAATTTATAAAATGTAATTGGGAAATACTTAACAAAATAAATTTTAAAACATATTAAAAATTTATTGAATACCTACCATGTGTTCTTTGGAGTTACTAGATTAGCAATTAATCTAAAATGTGCAGGCAACATTTTCAGTCTATCAAGAAGCAAATCACATATCCCTACAAATGGCACATCTCTGCTCCCCTTCTCCCCTATTCACATCCTAAAATTCTATGTTTTATGGTCCCATCCAGTTATTCTCTGTCCTAAGATGCTCCCTAACTGTAACATTCAACTGATCATTCTGTCCTGAAATTCAATTTCATTGTATTTGATACTCTGAAATTCTCAGGACTAAGATCTCTTCCAGTTTTGTCATTCTATATTCTGTACTTTAAGACACTTTTCAGCAATAATGTCTGTGTTTGTAAGTCTTTTCTAGCTCTACTGCTTTAAATTCTATATTCTGACATTCTGTGTTCCAAGATCTCTCCCAATTCTAATATTCTATATTCCATGCCTTAACATTTCATATTAGGTTCCTTTCAATTATAGCATCATCATACTATATTCTATGCTCTTATATTCTGTGCTCTAAAGTCCATTGTAGTTCTGAATATATCATTCACTTCTAATCTTCTAAAAACCAAAGTGACAAAAAGAGCCAACACAATCCACATAGCCCCAGAGATACATCTATTTTCAAGATGGTAACTGTCCCCAATTAGCTGGGGAAAGGGACCACTTTCAGGGAAGAGGTCTGAGCCTGTGCCCTTTAAAGGCTCTTCAGAAATATAAAGACAAATCTAGATGTTATCTTCAGCCTCTTTCTTGACAATAAGAAAGGCATGTCAGAATTCAATGATCCCCTTTCCCCAGGGGACTTCTTGCCATAATATAACTGTCAAGCAAAAAACTCTAGGTACTTTTTTCTTTTAACTACTAAAAAATATACTCTACATTTACTTCAAAGATTTATCTAGTCCCATAGTAGCTATCTCTAGCACAATATATTACTGAGCTTCGGTTAGGAAGATAGTTTTAATTAACCATATAGATAGACATTCTTAAACATGCATAGACACAAACATAAACATATATATATATATATAGACCCATTCTTAAACATGTAGTCACAAACATATAGCATGCCCTTTTCCAGGACTTAGAAAGATAAGAAATTGATGGTGTTGTGATTATCTGATTTTATTGTTATTCTATTGGTACTTCCAACTCTGAGATTTTGTGATTGTGAACATAACATAAAAAGGCATGAAGGCAGAAAAGCAGACATTTTCTGAGGCAAAATTGAAACTAACTCACTTGACTCATTGGTATTAGATTGAAGACAACAGACCATAATTTGATAGGAATGAAAGGGAAGCAAGGCCATATCTATACAACCCCCTTATTATACAGGTGTTTTAATACACCTTGATTGTGTGCTAAGAAAAAAAAAAAACCTTTTGATTTGAAATAAGAAGAAGCATTGTAGTCTCTTTAGCAGGAAATTGGTGTAATGAAAGTGGCTTTGAAAAAATACTATTCCTTCAAAAACTAACAATGTATGAGGGATTGGAAATATTTTAATGGATCATATAACAAAACCAGAGAATTTTAGGCACTAGGATTCTAAATGAGAAAATCCAAAAGTTTGAGGAGTTTGTAGAAGTAATCTACTTAAACCTCATCTTGAAATATGTCATTGGTAATAAATGATCATTGAGGATCTATTTGAACATCTGTGATAGGAAACCAGGGTTATTGTGAGCTTCAAATGAGATAAGGGATATAAAGTTCTTTCCAAACCTTAAAACTCTACATGAATACTATAACAATTGTTGTTTGTCTACATCTCTGAGCCTCCACTTTGGTGATAACTTAATTCCCTGAACCTTCTACTACATTCCTGCTAAGCTCAGGCAAAGATTATAGAACAATACAGGCTTGTACAAGTAAATGTTTAATAGCCATTCAGAGGTGGGAGTGGGGAGAGTAGTATGCGATACATTTTAAAGTTTAATTTGCATCATTTATACTTCCTAAGCCTCAGTAATAGATAAAATAATAAAGGAGACTTGTAATTATTGCTAACTTTGAAGTGGGAATGCTCACCCTGAAAATTTAAATGTCAGCTCTCATAAGTTTGTTAGAGCTGGTTCCAGCACATCCCTGCAGAAAATTTACTACTTAAGTTATTCTTGAAGAGCTAAAATTGATATCTACTATTTCATTTATGACAGTGATTAGGATCAGATTTAACTGTTAAAATTGTTGTTTAATTAATGTCAGTTAGGATCAATTCTTTGGGCTATCCATCTAATTGCAAATCATAGTCTGGACCATGTACCTTCTTCATTCACTTGTTTTTTTTTCCTGTATGGATAGTGAGGCCAAAAATCTTTATAGTGATTGTGGATCTTATTTAGGAGGCTCTGCAAAGTTTTAGTATTGATGCAATTAAGATAATATTACCCACAGACAGGAACCTATGGAAAATCCCATCATCTACATAAAGTCCCTCTTGCCCTGGGACTGGTTCATCAACACATTTATCTTGTACAGAAGACAAGAATGGACAATGAACTAAGCTTAGAAAATAATAAAATGAAGAAATGAGCCTGGATTGAATTTCAGAAATTGTGTAGTACTTTCAATCACCACAAGCTCTTTCTGAAACAAAGGACACACAAACATATGCATGCATGTGCACACACACACAAATGTGTATATATTAATATATTTATCACTTTTTAACATTTTTCAGAGATGATACATTATATGGCTGTGAAGCAAAACACCACAGTCTAAAAACTTATTCATAATACAGTAAACAATGGACACATGCATGGTAGGTGCGAAGTTACACATAAAAAGTAGTACAAAAATTATTAAAGAAATACATGACCAGAAAATAACATCAGTAAATGATGGAGTCAGAGGTATGCTGGAGTTGGTGAGAGAGACAATTGTTAAATTTTTAGTGAGAGCATTTATACTTTGGAAATTGGGAAATATTACAAGTCAAGGTTTGTTTGATTTATTTGTTGACTGGGGGCTAGAGGATGTAGTTAAAGTAGGTCATTAAACCTGATGAGACGTGGTGAAAAATAATGAGGTAGCTTCAGAATGAGTGAAAAAGGCTAGATGGGAGGAACAGTTAGGATTAACAAAGGATAGTCAGGAAGGATGAGGTAGGGTCAGAGCAGGTGATACACACCCAGGGCAGGCAAATCAAGTTCTATTTGCCTTAGTTTTCTCATTTGTAAAAATAGGTATAATAATAACACCTATCTCAATGCTCTTATTTTGATGACAAAATGAGATAATATTTATAAAGCACTTTGCAAAGCTTAGAACACTATATCAATATTGTTATGGAATGGCAATTGCCACTTTTCCCCATCTTGTGCTGGTGCCACTTAGGTATATTAAACCTTTTTCTAACCTTCTCAACCATTCAGAGATCAATACACACTTAATGAAATGCCAGAAGGAAGTTGGTTAAGCCATGAATCAAAGCAAAGTCTATAAGCATCAGAGAGATGTGTCATGCACTGTAAATTCAAGGGGGAAATAAATGCCACTTGCCTGAAATATGGAAAAGAAACGATGGATTCATAAAATCTCCAGGTAGCTACAAGATCAATCCTGTTGGGATTAGTTGCATAATATCTCCAGGCAGCCTGAGAAAGGGAATAGGGAGAAAATGGGAGATAACAAAGTTTCTGAAGTGAGGATCAAATGAGTGAATATCTGTAAAGAATTTAACATAGGGTCTGATAGTGTGAGGATTAAAATTATCCCACTTAAAATAAGAGAAGACATACATAGAGGTCTAAATCAATGGCACTTAAAGGATCTATGGTTCCCTCTCCTGAGTGGACCTCATATCTTCCTCAAAATCTGAGATGCCTCTTCCTTCCAGGGCCCTATTTTCATTGGGCTATATGACCACTCATGCCAGACAGCTATACTAAATACAGAATAATTCCACTGAATAAGCCAAATAATATATCAGCAGGGTCACAAGTTGGATGAAGCAAGGAATATCTTCACATAAGATGGACAGACTTCTCCTCAATTTGGGGAGGAGGAAATGGTACCAGCTATCACAGTCAATGACCTAAGAGGTCATAAAGTGATCACCTGCTCCTATTGGACAAGTTATTGGTCCAGAGATACAAAAATATCTGTGGGACTTTTCATGAAGTTGTCACCTTTGGACTTGGACATTATCATAAGACAAAACAAGGGTAGAGGGCCTTCAGTTAACTTCCTGTAGTTAAGCTAGTGAACTTAGAATCTGCAGCTCACAGCTCTGGGGCCTTATATACAGGATTTTCTAATTTTACTAATTGGAATAGAGTAATGGTCCAAAATGACCTTCTCAATAAATACTTATTCCCTTCTTTTCTCCCTTCCCACAGCAAGTGACCATCTAGCTCATAATTAAAGACGTCCACCGAGAAGGAAGCTAGTCCCCTCAGAATCAGGCTATTCTACTTTTGGATGACTTAAACTTCCAGTTTGTTGCTTCCCCTTTACTCTGTATATATATTGTGTTGGCATATTATCTCCTCCATCAGAATGTGATGCCCTCAAGGAGGACAAGGGTCCTGTTATTTGCCTTTTTTATCTCCAATGCTTGGTACAGTGCCTATAATATTATAAATATTTTTAAAATGTTTATTAATTTGACTTCTTACAATAAACTGAAATGCAAACATGTGCAATTGAAACTTCCACCCATGGTTCCTGAGTTTGCTCTCTATTACAAAGCAGAACAAACTTAATGCTTTTGTTGTTGTTATTTGGTCATTTTGGTTGTGTCTGACTCTCTGTGACCCCATTTTCTTGGTAAAGATATTGGAGTGGTTTGCCATTTCCTTCTCCAGCTCATTTTACAGATGAGGAAACTAAGGCAAACAGGATGACATGACTTGCCCAGGATCACAAAGTTAAGTAAGTATCTGGGGCACATTTGAACTCAGGAAGATGAGTCTTCCTGATCCCATGCCCAAAGATCTATCTGCTGAACCATCTAGCTGCCCTTTAAATATCTGAAGACAGTTCTCATGTGTCCTCTAATCTCTTCTCCAGGTTAAGCATCTGATATTCATATGGCAGGGCCTCTCAACATGGTGCAGCAGAAAGAATTCCAGAGTTGGAATCAAAGAATCCAGTTTTAAATCCAGTAATCTGCATAATTTGAAAGTCATAACTTTTTTGTGTCTCAGTTTCCTCACTTGTAAGTTGATTGGTTTGGACACAAGGAACTCTAAGGTCCATACAATTTCTAAAACTATAATCCAATAGTCTTTTTCATCAGTGTGGGAAAATCTCAAAGTAGAAATTGCTTTTACTAACAGAATGACAATTTATATAGATCATATATACCCTGAAAACTGTGAGGTCATATTCAAATATGAAAACTAAATCCTACCAAAGGGTCCCTATGGGTCACATATTGAGTTAGAAAATCACATCTTAATATTATCTGTGTTTAACTGTATTTTGTAAAATATTTCCAAATTATATTTTAATCTAGTTCAGTTTAGTTGTGGAGGGCTTGCGGCCTGCAGCGTTTGACATCTCTGCCTTGGGGGCAATATACAATGAAATGATTTTTCCATGTTGGTTCCAAAACTAGCATTATAAACAAAGTGTGAAGCCAGGAGTTCCTAACTTCATAATCTTCTATGTAGAATATGTCACCCCACTTGTGACTTAACTAGTCAGATAGCCTCAGGAAAGGCTTTCACTCCTCAGAGACTCAGTTTTCTCATCTGTACACTACAGAGTTAGATTAGATGATCTCTGTCTAGTTTAAACATTCTGTGCTTGTTAAAAATTCAATTATAAATGCTTCTTATTTGATTACTTAAAAGATTGTGATTCTCAAACAAACTTTAACTCATCATAATGATGGCTAGAGTTCTAAAAGAAACTCAAAAGACAGGAGGAGAAGTGATGAAATATTTTAACTTGGTCACTAGCAGATTGAATATAATCAAGTTCTAGTCTCTGCTTTTTCTTGATCCAAACTGATAGAAAAGCTTTCCAAAGATTTTATACCCCTCTCCATCTCATTATTATTTTCAAAGGAAGGAGTACCCCCTAGTGGAAATGTATGAAATTCTTTTCATACTACATTGTGGTGGGAAAGCCACATTCTTTGTTCAAAAAGTGTTGGGATGTTAAAACTTTCATATGTCTGCAACACTTCCCAACACTTCACAGGTTCAGCTGAATTAAATATGGGGAGAAAGTGAGAATTCCACTCATAAGGAAGTGGTTTTTATTATATTTTAAAATGCTTCTTTAATACTAAAGTAGACCTCACATAAAATGAAATAAAGCCCAGGTCAAAGGAATTAAATGGGAAATGAGCTATATGAATTCTATAGTTGATCTAATTTGTCCTTTTCATCTCTAAGCATCAGAGTGCCAGTGATGGAGAGTCTTCTAGCTTCAAGCCTATTCTGTTTGCCATATGGGGCTCTGTCTTCAGGAACCACTCATTTCACTTGCAACTCACCCTTTAATCTGTTCAAATATTACTCTGGCTACCTTGTCCTCCTGCAGATATTCTCATTTCTTTCCAATTTCTCTTTCTTCCCTTTCTTTCCTCAATCTCCACTATCCAAATCTCTTAATTAGAATGTAAACTCTTGGAAAGGAGGGACTGTCTTGTTTTCTTGTTTTGGGGCATGATACAGGGCCTGGTACATCATAAGTACTTAGTAAATCTCCATCCATCCATCTATGTATCTATCTATTTATATACCTATGTATCTCTATCTATCTATCTGTCTGTCTGTCTAACTGAATGTCTATCTGTATGTCTAGCTAGCTAGCTACTTACCTACCTACTTCATATACACATGGATGCAAAGAGTCACTTGCCACAATTAGGGAAGGTAATGAATTAAAGGGTGGGAAGACAGCAGCTGTTGCCCAGAGTTCTAAAGAGAGCACCAGCCTCTCTTCTACTCTATTGGCCAAAGGATTAGAAAAAAGCAGAGTAAGTCCATACCTATGGGTCACTGTTCCCCAAAGTGGTACTGAAACTGTTTGTAAAGTTGAATCAGTTGAAAATAAGGAGAGCCAGAGAGTCCTGTGAAAACTCTTTGTGCAAAAGCAACAAAGCGCTAGGGAATCTGCTTCCCTCTATAGCTTTCCCCTCTACCATCATGCTGTGTTTTCTTATGTTGAACATTCTGGAAAGACCTTTGTATATTGGATTAAGTAGCAGCTGTCTGAGGTCTTAGGTTCAGCAGCTATCAAAGAATAAGGTAATTTAAAAAGTTCTGGGACACATTATTAGGGACAAATGAATTTTTAATGATATATTACAAGTTCTTCTCTATTCTCTTGGATATGCTTGTTACAAAGGTTATGGGAGTAAGCCACTAACACTCATACATGTAATTATATTCTTACAGAGAGTGAGAAAGGCAAGGAAGAGAGAAAGAGAAAGACAGAGAGAGAGAGGCAGGAAGAGACAGAGAGAGAGACAGAGAGAGGCAGAGAGACAGAGACAGAGAAAGAGAGAGAGAAAGAGACAGAGAGACAGAGAGGGAAAGACAGATACAGACAGAGAGAGACAGAGAGAGAGACAGAGAGAGAGACAAAGAGAGAGACAGAGAGAGACAGAGAGAGAGAGAGAAAGAGAGAGACAGAGAGAGAGAGAGACAGAGAGAGAGAGAGAGAGAGAGAGAGAGAGAGAGAGAGAGAGAGTATATATACCTGGATAGCACTGTATCATCTAAAATTTTAGCTCACATCCTTATAATCAGAAAGTCAGGGAAAACAAACCTGTATGAGTTCAGCTGCTGGCTTCCTTCTTTTCTCAAAATGTTTCTGTCGATGTTGTTCTTGTACCTTGAGAGCCAGTCCTGATCCAAGAATTCCCTGATTAAAAGGAATATTGAGAAAAACAAGTATAATAGATCCCTGGGTACTCTGGACAATCATTCTGTTTTCTTTGATCTTGTATTTCCAGCACTAAACATAGTTATTGGCATATAATAGGAATTTACTGAATGCATATAACTGAGTTGATTTGTATTCATAAAGCCATAATAATAATAATAATAATGTAGTTTATATAATACCTTGAGGTTTGAAAATACTTTATAAATATTACTTTATCCTCACAGCAACCCTGAACTGGGAAGTAAGTAATTATTCAAATTATGCAGTTGAGGAAACTGAGGCTGACAGAGGTTAGATGACTTGCCCTATCATATAGCCATTCACATAGTTAGTAAGTGCCTAAAGTAGGATTTGATTCTTAACTTCAGGTGCATGACTCTATCAGCCATGAATGTCAATAATAGTGCCCTAGACAATATAAAGTTATGCTTTGCATATCTGCTTGGAAAAGTGGTAGACCTGGGAGAAAAAAAAGGAATCCCTTCTTGTTCCATTCTCTGTCATCTCTTCATCATCTGAGACAATCCTGAAACTCATGGCATTAGCTCTGTGGTAATTCCATGATATTCATTTTTTCCAGATTTCCCCTCCCATCTTGAATCTTCCTTCCTTCAGTCTCTCATTGAATTTTGGATCTTAACTTTGGACTGTTCATATTTTAATTTGTGAAGAAAGAAGGAGGCATAGCAGGATAGCAGAAAGTTGGAAAGGGGCAAATATCATCCCAGTTTTTCAAAAGATAGAAAATAGGACTGGCCAACTATGGACCCTTCATATTGACTTTGCTGGCAAAATTACACAATGTGTTTTTTTGTTATGTTTTTAAAGAGATAATGGTCATTTAGAAAAGGAATCAGAGATCACAAAGAGGCAGAATAGCTTTATTAAGGAAAAGTCATCCCAGACCAGTATTGTGTCCTTTCTTTTTATGAAGTATCTGAAGTAGTAAATCAGAGGGATACTATAGATATAATTTACCTAGCAAAGCATGTCACAGTATCTTACAATATACTTGGAAAACATATAGAAAAATATGGACCAGACAATAACATAATAAAATACTTTCAGTATAGGCTGAATGGACAGACCAAAAGCAGTCATTTAGGATTTGATATAAACATAGAAGGAAGTCTCCAATGGAGTACCTCAAGGATCTTGGGCCTTGGGCCATTTAGCATTTTTGTCAATAACTTGGCATAAAGGACACAGTTATCAACTTTGCAGATGGCAAAAAACTGGGAGAGATCACTAGCACAATGGATGAAAAAGTCATGATTCAAAAAGATCTTGGCAAACTAGAATATTGAGCAGTTTAATAATTTAATTTGGATAAATATGAAGTTTAAGAAGGAAAAAGTATGGCTAGATAGTGGTTCAATCAAAAATACATGGAAGTTTTAGTGAATTACAAGTTCCAAATGAGTCAACACTGAGATAAATGTCAAGAAAGTCATTGGGTTCTTTGGTTACATGGAAAGAGACAGAGCATTCAGGAACAAGGAAGCGATAATCTCAATATATCCTGCCTTGGTTACACCACACTTGGAATAATTAATTCAGTACTTAGTTGCCTATTTTATTTTAGGAAGGACAGAGGAGAGTTACCTAGAAAGCAAAAGCAGAAACAAAACAAAACAAAACAAAATTGAAATCCTATATTCATGTAATATGTGGATTGCATATGTATCAGCTCAATGTTTGGTACATATTGGGTGTTTGAGGAATGCTTATTAATTGATTTGTCAATTGGTTGGTTGAAGTAACTGGAAATTTTTACCTTGGAGAAGAGAAAACTTTGGGAATATTGACAACTATTTGTTGTTGTTGTTGTTTTTTAACGATAAACTATCATTAGAGACAACAGTTTGTAATATTGGAAAAAGTACTGATCCTGGAGTCAGGAAGAGTTGAGTTTAAATGCTGCCTAAGATGTTGCTGTAGGTTTTTGGACAAGTATTTTAACCTTTCTGTGCCTCAATTTCATCATCTATTAAATGGGGATCCCAGAGATGCTGTGAGGATAAAATGAGATAGCATGAGTGCCATACCAACCTCATAGTAGCTACTATTTTATCTTAAGGAGGAGAACTTAATCTTATTTTATTTGGCCATTGATAAAACTAGGGACAATGGGTAGAAATTGTGAAGAGGCTAACTGAGACTTGATATCAAGAAAAACATCCAAACAATTTGAATGGTCCAAAGGTACCTGAATAGGAAATGGATATCTTAACCAAATTGGATATCTTAAATCAAATATTGGATCACCCCTTGTCAATCATGCTTTAAGATTTTTTTCCCAGGAACTAGTTGGACTTAATAATTAGTAAGGTCCCTTGCATATCAGAAATTTTGTGATTTTATAATTTGTCAGCTACTTATGTTCATCTCTCCAGTCCTGCTGAAAACTCTTTGAAAAAAAGCATCATTTTGTTTATTTTTTTCATGTGATTTAGCACTGAAGCAGAGATCTTTTAGTCCAGCCCTCTCATTGTAAAATGATGAAGAAACTGAAGCATGGGGATATTTAGCAACACCATCAAAGAGGTACTATCAATATCAGAACCAGAGCCAGAATTAATGCCTGGATCCTTGGAATTTAGGTCTTCATTGCTTAGTACAGTGCCTAGCACATAGCAAACGCTTAAAAAAACACCTATTATTAAATAAAAATTTGTCTATTTCCTGTGTCTTGCTTCTCCAATGTCATTACGTACTTGAAATTAGTGAGCACACCTCAAGCTTCTGGGTTCCTCATTATGACATAGACAATGTAATCAAAAAAGGTTTTTCAAATTGAATTAAATGTA
Source organism: Myrmecobius fasciatus (assembly GCA_023553655.1). Classification (NCBI taxonomy): domain Eukaryota; kingdom Metazoa; phylum Chordata; class Mammalia; order Dasyuromorphia; family Myrmecobiidae; genus Myrmecobius; species Myrmecobius fasciatus. The sequence goes on from JAJPUD010000892.1 coordinate 329,230, forward strand.
CATGAAATCCTTCTGAAAGAATATGGCTGTTTCCCTAAATATTATTTTAAGATAGTTTTATTATAGTAGTGCATATGAAGCAAATGAAATTTGAGTTCTAATATTCTTTAGACCTAAGTTGTAGGTCCACCTCCCCTATTCTCTCGGCTGAGAACCTTGTTCCCTATTTTACAAAAAAAACTAGGTCACTTGCCATAAACTCACTCTTCTTCCCTCCTCTTCATCTCCTATCACTCAGGTACTTTTGCCATTAAAACCTTCTTCACTTCTGTCTTACATGATGAAGTGACCTTACTCCTTAAATCAAGCCTAACTCTTTTACTTGTTCAGGTGATCACATTCCATCCTGTATCCTCTAACATATTGTTTCCTCTACCATATTCCACTTTTTCAATCTCTCAATCTCTATCTCTCTCCCTTTCTTTCTTTCTCTCTCTTTCTCACTCTCTCTCTTTTCTCTCTCTCTCTCTCTCTCTCTCTCTCTCTTTCTCTCTCTTTACCTCTCTTTCTCTCCACACTATTGCCTACAAATATGACTAAGTCTCCCCTATCCTGAAAAAAGCCATTACTGGATCCCTCCATCCTTGCTAACTATGATCCTTTTATTGCTAAAAAGGCCATGTACAACAGGTGTCTCTACTCTATCCTCTCACTTCTCAAATCCTTGAAATCTGGCTTTCAATGGTATCATTCCACTGAAACTGCTCTCTAAAAAAGTTACTAATGATCTTTTAGTTGCCAAATCCACAGACTTTTTCTTAATCCTCATTCTCCTTGATTTTTCTGCAGCTTTTTACACTGTTAATCACTTACTTTTCCTTGATTCTCTCTTCTGAGTGGGTTTTGAGACTTCACTGTCTCCTGGTTCTCCTATTTGTCTGACTGCTTTTTTTCTATCTCCTTTGCTAAATCTTCCAGATCCCAAATTCTAATCACACACATAGATCAGGGCTCTGTTCTGGGCTTTCTTTTCTTTTCTCTCTACAGTGTTTCACTCAGGGATCTCATCACCTCCCCTGGATTTAATTACCATCTCTATGCTGATGATAATTGAATCTATCTTTCCTATTTAAACAAAATACAATCTTGTATCTCCAACTGCCTTTCAGAAATCTCAAATTGAATGTCCAGTAAATACCTTAAACTCAATATGTTCAAAACAGAACTCATTATATTTTCCCCTAAATTCTCCATGTCTCCCTTCTGTGTTACTATAGAGAGTAATATCATACTCAAATCCACAAAGTTCCCATTTGATAAATCCAGTGGCTCCCTATTGTCTCCAGGAACAAATACAAAATCCTCTATTTGGAGTTCAAAACTTTGAGATAACCTAACCCCATCCTACCTTCCCAGTTTTCTTAAACAATAGTTTCTGACACATACTCTCTGGTCCAGTGACACTGGTCACTCCATCTCTTAACTCCAGGCATTCTCTCTGGCTATCCCCCATGTCTTGAATGCTCTTTCTCTTTCTTTTCCATGGCTTACTAATAGCCAGATTTCCACCATTAGAAATTCATTCTTTTGGATTAATTATTTTTTTAAAAAAAATTTAAAATAAAATGCTCCTAGGAAGAAGTCACATTGTAAGTTTTTTTTTAATTAAAGCTTTTTATTTGTATATCATGTATATGGGTAGTTTCCCAATATTGATCTTTACAAAGCTTTCCATTACAAATTTTACCCCCAGTCCCCTCCCCTCCCCTATATGGCAGGAAGTCCACGATATGTTAATAATGTTGAAATGCTTGAGAAGTTATGCAAGAAAAATCCTATCTACAAGAAAAAAAAAAGAATCAGAGAAAGGCAACACAATGCAAGCAAATATTAATAGAGATCATGAAAATGTTACGTTGTGCTCCATATTTCATATCCCTCTCTCTGGGTGTATATGGTTTTCTTCAGTGAAGAACTGGAACTGGTTTGAGACAATTCTTTGTTGCAGAGAGCCATGTCCATCAGAATTGATCATCATGTAATACTGTTGTTGCTGTGTATGATGATCTCCTGGTTCTGCTCGTTTCATTCAGCATCAGTTCATGCAAGTCCCTGCAGGCCTCTCTGAAATCGTCCTGCTGGTCATTTCTTACAGAACAATAATATTCCATAACATTCATATACCATAATTTATTCAGCCACTCTCCAATTGATGGGCATCCCTTCAGTTTCCAGTTTCTAGCCACTACAAAACGGGCCGCCACAAACATTCTTGCACAGGTGGGTCCCTTTCCCTCCTCTAAGATTTCTTTGGGATATAGGCCCAGTAGGAACACTGCTGGGTCAAAGGGTATGCACAGTTTGAAAACTTTTTGAGCATAGCTCCAAATTGCTCTCCAGAATGGTTGGATCCGTTCACAGTTCCACCAACAATGTATTAGTGTCCCAGTTTTCCCACATCCCCTCCAACATTCATCGTTATCTTTTCCTGTCATTTTAGCCAATCTGACAGGGGTGTAGTGGTACCTCAGAGTTGTCTTAATTTGCATTTCTCTGATCAATAGTGATTTGGAGCAACTTTTCATATGACTAGAGATGGTTTTAATTTCATCATCTGAAAATTGTCTGTTCATATCCCTTGACCACTTATCTATTGAAGAGTGGCTTGAATTCTTATATATATGAGACAATTCTCTATATATTTTAGAAATGAGGCCTTTATCAGAACCATTGAATGTAAAGATGATTTCCCAATTTGATGCTTCCCTCCTAATCTTGTCTGCATTTGTTTTGTTTGTACAGAAACTTTTTAACTTAATATAATCAAAATTATCCATCTGGTGTTCAATTTGGAGTTTCAGGTCTTCTTTGGACATAAATTTATTCCATCTCCACAGGTCTGAGAGATAAACTATATTACGTTCCTCTAACTTGCTTACAAAGTCCCTCTTTATATCTAGATCATGAACCCATTTAGATCTTATCTTGGTATATGGTGTTAGGTATGGGTCAAGCCCTAATTCCTTCCACACTAGTTTCCAATTTTCCCAGCAGTTTTTGCCAAATAGTGAGTATTTATCCCAAAAGCTGGGGTCTTTGGGTTTATCGAATACTAGATTGTTAAGGTTATTGCCTAGATTGTCCTGATATCCTATCCTGTGCCACTGATCGACTGCTCTATTTCTTAGCCAGTACCAAACGGTTTTGATGACCTCTGCTTTATAATATAGTTTTAGATCTGGTACAGCAAGGCCACCTTCATCTGCCTTTTTTTTCATTAATCCCCTTGAGATCCTTGACCTTTTGTTCTTCCAAATGAAGTTTGCTACTATTTTTTCTAGATCTGTAAAATAATTTCTTGGGAGTTTGATTGGTATGGCACTAAATATGTAGATTAGTTTGGGTAGTATTGTCATTTTTATTATGTTTGCTCTGCCTACCCATGAGCACTTAATATTTTTCCAATTGATTAGGTCTGATTTTATTTGTGTGGAAAGTGTTTTGTAATTTAGCTC
>JAJPUD010000892.1:335276-375998 GCA_023553655.1 Myrmecobius fasciatus
TTTTTTTTTTTTTTTTTTTAGACAGCGTGAATATCTCTTTAAGGTAGGGGGAAAAAAAACCGGCAGCTGAAATGGCCGGCTGAAGATTTTGCCCTGAGGCGCTTCGGCGAATTAATTTAAGGTGCTGGGCTGGTGGGGGCTAGGACTAAGTCCGAATTACTTCTTAAACAAGGCAAGTTTGCCAGAACACCTGCCCCCAATCAGGGCAGAGTGTCCCAAGTGCCTCAGATAAACTCCAGGTGTTTGGAATTTGGAGTTTGGAGTTTGGAGTTTTTTGCCAGTCTGAGCTGAGCTGAGCTGAGTCCCACCCTCACTTCCGGCCTCCACCAGAGTTCTCTGACACCGGAGTCCTCTGTTTATCCCTCTGTCCGAGCTAGACAAACCTGATGTGAAGTTTTTCAGAGATATCTGCAAGCAGTATCCAAATATTTCCTGATTCGTTGACTTGAAGATCAGTTCAGAGGCTTATTTTATTGTTGATTTGAGAGAAGTTCGGAGGAGGACGCAGAGAGTCACCTTTTCACTCCGCCATCTTGGCTCTGCCCCCCCACATTGTAAGTTTTCCCCAATATTTCAAGGATACGTGGATTTAGTAATGGGAGTATCTTTCCATCAATGTAAATTGAATCCTTTATCTGATTTAGTAGATAGTATTTGGAATTTGCTATGGCTGTTACATTCATTCAATCTGGCGCAACAACCAATATTGTGATGAGTCTCTCCAAACTTACTTAAGTTGATACTGTCAAGTTGATAATGTGATACATAACCTCTATCATATTCATATTCAAAGCCTTTCCATTTTTTGGAAGGACTGGTTGAAGCCTATAATATGCCAACATGATCTTTGAAAATCCAGGATGAATACACACCACAACAGTGTCAAAGGAGGACTTGAGTGAAGTGAATTGTTTTTAATCAATTATTTATACCTTGGAGTGAATGAGTTTATTGAATCCTTATTTCACAATTTTTCCAAGAACTGCATTATCTATTTTCTAGCCAAGAAAATAGCAAAACAAAATGCCAGAGTTCAAATCTACGATCAACTGTTAATTGTGTGTTTTTGACCAAGTCTCTTGATTTCTTTGCTCCTCATTTTCCTAATCTGTAAAATATGTGTATATGTGTACTATTAGATGATCCTTTCAAGTTTTATAATTCATAATTCAGAATTGTATGCTGTGCTGGCTGCCCTCCTCAGAACATTGTCCCTCCCCTCCACCTCCATTTAATGTCCTTCCTAAGAGATGGCACTCAAAACTCAACACAATCCTGCAGATGTAGTCTCTTTAAATCTTGGAAGTTGTCAGTTTACTCTTGACCAGACTATCTCCTCTATCACTTGTATCTCTGCTCAGAAAAACCTGCCATGACTCCACCTCCCCAACTTTTTCTGCTAAGATCTTTGCCTCCTATTTTACAAAAAAAAAAAAAAAATTGGTCACTTGACATAAGTTCATTCTTAATACTCCAGCATGGGGAATAACATAGCAAGAGCCCAGAGTTTTAATACAGTAGTTGCCACTAACTCATTGTGTGACTTTGGCTAGGTGTCTTCATTTCCCTAAGGTTTGGTTTCATCATCTGTAAAATAAATCCTTGAATTATTGACCTTTCAGGTTAATATGGGCATCAAATGAGACAGTCTTTATAAAGTGTTCTACAACCACAACTTCACAATTATGATACTTACAGCTGGAAGAGCAAAAAATGAGACTCCAATTAAGGAAAAGGTAGCTGCAATCAGACGGCCTTCCCAGGTTTTGGGGGTCTTGTCTCCATAACCAATGGTTGCCAGGGTAATCTGTACAAAGAACAATTCTGTCATAGTACAGAACAGGGAAGATAAACTTAGGCTGATCCTCCTAGATTTTAAGACTATGGACAGATTGACCCATAACCCCACATCCAACAAAGCCATTTCAGCCTTTCGTCTTTTGTAGAATTAACTCAAAAGGAAATATATTATGATCTTTACCCAGGAGAATCTCCTTCCTTCTTCCTTCCCCCCCCTTCTCTCTCTCACTATATACAAATAAACAGATTGCATATGTGGGTATGTATGTGACTAGGGTATAGTATGGTATGAGAGGCAGAATAGAAAGAATGGTATAGCCTTGGAATCAAGAAGACTTGGCTTCATCTTAACTGCTACATACTGTCTGCATAACTCGAGGAAAGTGAGTTTACCTCTCAGTGAAGCAGGAAGCTCTAAAATTTTATCAATTATAGACTAATTGGTGATTGCAACTGTGGAGAGAATTTTTACCCTTGTTCCTCTACACTGATGAAAATCACCATCACAACAACAGGAAAAATGCATACACACATATAATAAATATAATACTATATATGATACATATTATGGAGAAACATAAGATATACACAGATATGCAGATGCCAATTGATTTGTAACAAAAATCATTAGAGTTATCTAGGGGGAAAAGAATTTGGGTGGCATGATAAATATATGTGTATGTACATTTTTGTGAATATATATATGTATACATGGAAAAGCATGCTCTTGTCCAGTGATTCTCAAATTTTAAGGGGTCAGGATTCCTTTATACCCTTAAAATTATTGATGAAATACTATACCAACATAAAGTTTTTGTTTATATGGGCCATATCTATCAAAATTTACCAGACTAGAAATTAAAACAGCTTATCTATTATCTTGAAAATAGTTTTGATTTCCTGAATTCTAGAATTGGGTCTTAAGGACCACCAGGGATTCTTAGAGATTTCTTGGAAAAAAATTGGTTTAGTCAAATGTTGGAGTTGAAGTCAGGAGATCAGAATTCAAATATAAGCTTTAATACTTATTAGCTTTGGGGCAGCTAGGTGACGCAGTGGATAGAGCACCAGCCCTGAAGTCAGGAGGACCTGAGTTCAAATCTGGTCTCAGACACTTAACATTCCCTAGCTGTGTGACCCTGGGCAAGTCACTTAATCTCAATTGCCTCAACAAAAAGCAAAAAAAAATACTTATTAGCTTTGTGAACATGAGGGGGGGAAATGAAGTTCTCTGAGCCTCGATTTTGCTCTAAAATGGTTCCAAAGCTCTATTGTGAGGAAAATTCTTATAAGCCTTAGGGTGCTATATAGATGTGAGATACTGTTATCTTCATGCTTTAACAAATGTTATCCATTAGTGGTATGGGTGTAGGTGTATATGTGTTTACACATGCACACAGAGTATTTAAAATACCAAAAATGAAAACAACTGTTTTGCTAATTGGTTAGCTCTCTTCCACTGAGAGACTGGGGATCAGTCTTCAAATGGAAAATAAGACCATTTGTCAGTGAAGAGATTCCTGTTCAGAAAAAGATTGGAAAAGATGACCTTTGATGGTATTTTATGATTCTAACTTTATTATGTTTTGGTCTCAAAATTAACAACTATATATAACACTATTTCTATGAAAGAATGCATTTCAAGTTCCAAATCAGTACGTTATAGTAGATCTTTTAGAACACAGCAAAGTCGTGATTACTTTTTTCCTTCCTTCCCATAGTCTGTGCTCCAGCCAAAATGCCAACTTGCTCTTCCTCAAGAATATCCTACATTTTCCCTTTTTCATACCTTTTCTCACATTGTTCCTCCCAACTTAAATGCTATTTTACCTAAGTTTTACCCATACAATCCTAAAGGTTCAGTAAAAATGCCAACTCCTCTATTCAGAAAAAAATCTACTTAAGTATCTATTACATGTGAGTCACTGTTCTGAGGGACCAAGGGATATTAAGGTAGAAAATTACAGTTTTTGTCTTTAAGGAGTTTGTAGCCAATAAACCAGGCTCAAACATGTGTATGGATAGATATAACATGAGATAAAGGGTGATGGGAGCAAAGGAAAAATTCAAATAATGAATTCTATAAAAGGGGAAGAGAGACAATATTTTCAACAGAGCATTGCTTGGAGTGGGAAGAGGCATCAGAGAAGGCTTTACAGGGGTAATAGTATCTGAATTGACCCTTAAATGAAAAGACAAGAAGCTTTGGACAAGGAGAAATGAGGAAGGTGTGGCTTCTAAGAAAGTAGAAATGCATATGGAAGGCATGGAGAGTTTAAGGAACAAAGAGTTATTTAATTTGCCCAGAACTGTTATGAGCCCTGATCCTAACACTTCATAGTTATGTTTATAAATTTTCTGAGCCTGAGTTCCCTTGGCTATAAATTAGAAGTCATAATTCTACACTGCCTACCTACCTCACAAGGTTATGAGAAAAGGGCTATATAAATGTGAGTTATAGAAATATTACTTTTATTCTATCTCTATTATTCATGACATCATTTACAAGTTCAGTTAATAGTTCATCAATCCTCTCTTTTCCAGGGCCTTTGAATATACCTCAACAAGACTGGGTGATCTTGTGGCAGGGGAACTAGATTCAAATCCTACTTCTGACACTTACTATGTGCTTGACTGTAAGTCACAATCTCCCTGGATTTGGTTCCTTAACTGTAAAATGATAGGATTGAACTAGAGAGACTCTGAAAAGTCTTCCAGATTTAAATTTCTGTGCCTATGATCTTCCTTTATTTGGACTCTGTTACCTCTGCCAATAACTATAATTAAAGTTCACACTGACATAATACTTTGGGGTTTCAAACTCCTTTGGTCACAGCCACTCTGTAGAGGAAGCTATGTGTTATAAGCCTTATTTTACAGATAAAGGAAAGTTGGTCATTGGAGAAATGATGTGATGTGCCCAGGATCCCACAGCTAAATGAAGTACAGATTTTTTGATTCCAGGTCTACCATGTTTTCCATTAAAAACAACAACTTCTTACAAAAACATGTCCTCATGATAGAGTTAATGAAAAATCTTCCCCACAGCTGGAAGCCCACATACCACGTGCCTTACTGATGACAATGGCAACATCTTTTCCTATTAAGGATGCTGCATTGATAGTATGAGGTAATGGTTGGGTTTAGCTGCATCGAGGAAAACAAAAAGGCAACCCACTCCCATACCATCTTCTCTTGATTTCAACCACCATGTTTCTTTCATCATCTGCCCCATGGCTAATCTCAGAGAAGCTGTATGGGCTGTGACTGACCAGGCCCCACCAGAGAGCATCAGCATAAGTCTCAAATTCTTCTTTCGTCTCCATTCCTTGAGCATCGATCTCAGGCACATCTTTCTCCACCAGGTAGACCAGAAATGAGGAGAGGATGAGGGTCAGGAACCCAATATACCAGGCAGTAATGAGTTCCTAGAAAAGAAGGCAATGGAAGAAAAGAATAAACTGATCACTTTTGACTTTTGTAAACAATAAATGTGTTGCTTTAGGGAAGGAATGAGAATGGAGGCTGGAGAAAATGAGACAGAAAGATCTGCCGTTATAATTCTTCAATCCTGGATTTGGGCTTGAAAGACAGAAACCAATACATATGTGAGTTATAGTATAACACTTTTTAGTACAGAACCGAATGGCTTAGGCTCAATGCCCTGCTCTACCAGTTACTAGCTGTATGATTTTGAGCAATTCAAAATTTTTTCATCTATCAAGCAGAAATAATTATATTTCCATAACCTGCCTTATTAGGAAACTGCCTTCTTAGTTGTTTTTAGAAATACCATTATTATTCATTAATTCCTTGTTCATCTTTCTTTAATTTAATAATGGGGAGCATAACCCCCACCCTTCCTGATTTGGTTTGAGACAGAACTATGGATCTTAGAAAAGCAGAATCCAACAAGTCAGTTAACAGAATAGACCTTCCTTGATTCAAATCTCTAAATCAGGGATGCAGAGATAAGCTTCACTGGTTTTAGGATTTGAAATAAAAGGTGGGTTACAGAAATGTGATGCTGCCTCCAACTAAAGAAGGTTGAGCTCCAGACAAAGATTATAACAAGAAAGAATTGGATATACTACCTGGTTGGCTATCAGTCTTGGGAAGTATGAAAAGATTCTGGTTTTCATAAGTATAGCATTTAGATATCTGAATTTTTCAGGCTTTAATAAACAAATATACCACAGCTTCTTAATAAATAAATGAACAAACAAATAAATAAAGATTTGTTAACAGCCTAACTGACCTGTAGTAATTAATTCATAGATCTGTTGTAATGATCAAATGAAATAAGATAGATAAAACAGTGCCTGTATATGTACAAACATATACACACAATACATATACACATATGTATGTGTGTGCATATAGGCACATACATACACACATGAGATACTTAATGTATATAAATACATGTATACATATATTTGTATAATATTCATGTTGTGTGTACATATGTTTATAAATATGCCATGTAATGTGTATTATACAGATTAGATAGGTAAAGGAGTGTGCATATTTGTATGTGTATATGCATATATATATGCATGTGTATATGCATATATATATCAAATGAGATAAGATAGGTAAAGTAGAATATATCTACATTTTCACATGTGTATCATAATTAACACATATGTATATATATACATTCATATCAAATAAGGTAAAATAGGTAAAGCAATATATATATATATACACATATGTAGTAGATGCATATATTAACATGAAATAAGGTATATATATATATACACACACATATAGATATAATATTATTATTGGGTTATGTGTGTATACTTTTACCTCTATCTATCATCTATTTGTGTGTATACACATATATCTCTATTTTATATGATAGTTTACATGTATATAGAACATTAAGATTAATGTATATTTTAGAATCCTTTATATCTTGGTCCCTTCCTACCTTTCTAGTCTTCTTATACCCATTCCCTTCCAATATTCTGAAATCCAAGTTACTTCCTTCCTTCCTGTTCTCAAGTTCAGGGCATTTTCCAACTCCTAAAATGCTCTCTCTCCTCATCCACATATCCTCCCTTCTTTCAAGTCTAAGCTAAAGTCACATTTTTCAGGAAACCTTTCCTAATCCCCATTAATGCTAGTGACTTTTCTCTGAGACTACTTCCCCAATGGATGTTGCATATATCTCATAGGGTGCATATTGTTTCCTCCATTTGACTGAGATTAAGGACTATTTGGGGGGTTTTGGTTTTTTGTTTGTTTTTGTGGTTTTGCTTTTTTATATCCCCACAGATTACACAGTGCCTGGCATATAATAAATGCTAATTGGCTGAATATATATCTAATTTTATCCTCACAGCAAAATTGTAAGGTAGTCACTCTTTTTATCTCTATTTGATAGATGAGGAAATTGAAGATAAGAGTCTTTATGGTGTATCCTAGGCAAGATAATCTTAGGTAATCTTGCTAATACATAGCTCCTAAGTGTCAAGGTACTACTGTGGAGAGCACTGGGACTAAAGTCGGGAAAACTCATCTCCCTGAATTTCAAATCTTGCCTCTGATATTTACTTAAAACCTGGGTAGGTCCCTTTATCTTGTTTGCCTCAGTTTCCTTACATGTAAAATGAGCTGGAGAAGGAAATGGCAAACCAAACCAATATCTTTGCCAAGAAAACCCCACATAAGATCATAAAGAGTTGTACAAGACTGGAATGATTCAGTAAGTATCTAAAGCAGGATTTGACTCTCAATCCAGCACACTATCCACCTGTTGCATGAAGTGCCTTCTCACTAGATATTTTTCAGCAAAAACTAGGTGATAATCTCCTGGGTATGTAGGTTACCAAAAGGATTCTTTTTCAGGTACAGGTTGGATGACACGGCTATCTGGGCCCCTTCCATCTCTGACACCTTGTGATCTTTGCATCTTTAGGGGTCCTATAAAGAATTTGTATGTTTTTTTATAAGCTGGAAATCTCCTTCATGTATTTTTTAGTCCTCAGGTAAATATCCTCTCCACCTTTTCTCACTCTCAGTCAGCGCTGTCCATTAATTCAGCAGTGTGATTTGCCATGCAATTCTATTGGTCTGATCAAACAGATTCCTAGGCAAGAGAGTCCTGATCCTTAACATATTGAGTGGAGAAACATGAGAAATACTTTAAAGCTACTGGAAACCAATAACAAGAAATGAATAATAGCAACTATTTGGTGACTAGAATTAAGTACAGAACACATAGATTGACTGTAGTACTAGAACCAGCACTCATTTTCAATTTAACCTCAGACTGCATATGTCTCTGAACTTTAATTTCTTTTGAGCAATGTGTCTCAAAATGTACTTTGAGGATTTCTGGGGGCCCTCCTTCTACCCTTTTAGAGGGTCTGAAAGGTCAAAAATACTTTCTTAATACTACTAAGATATTTTCCTATTAAAATATTCCCTCCTTTCCCTCACTACATATCTGTAGGAGCCAGATCTTCTTTATAAACTTCAACCAAAACAATATATTACAACTAATCTGTAAATAAAAAAAAAACATGAGAAAATCCAAGATGTCTTCTATCAAGTCAGACAATAAAAAGATTCCCCCAAAAATGTAGAACCATATCACATCTAATTTTTTTTTGTTTTAGAAAACACAGTTACCTTTCTTGAAAATAAATTGTTTGTGGTAACCTGTAATACATTTATTTTTTTGTTATTTTAAGTGATAACAAATAGATATTTTAAACATTTATCCATTTTAATTTCTAATATAGTGATATCAATAGAGGTAACCCACATTTTAAAAAATTTCTTTGGGTTCCTTAGTCACTTTTCAGAGTGTGAAGGGGTGCTGGAACTAAAAAGGTTTAGAAGTATTGTGTTAGATTATAAGATCACAGATTTATAGATAGAGAAATTATGCTAGAAGACATTTATTCCAATCTTCTGCCTTTACAAAAACCTAATATCTCAGATGTGAAGCAACTTGGGCAATAGAAAGTCACACAGATCTTGGGCAAAATTCTATCCCAGATTCCTTAACTCCAAATTCAATAGTCTTTCTACTATACTTAAAGTAAGATGATGACTAGATGATTCTTTAAATCCTGTGAATCCTTAATGATCTTGATTTCTAAGGAACCCACCAACTCTACAATGTGGCTTTCATCTTGAGAATACTTTCTGAATAAATCTAAGTCTAACCTAGTGATAAAAGTTATAATGGAGAGGTCTATAATTGCATATAAAGAAATCCTTTGTCAGGTTGGGAGAGTTCAACTTCATTCCCCTACATATCCTGTGAGAGTTACAGCATAGAATCTCCTAATACTGAAAGTTGGAAGAGTAGACACCTAGATGGAGGAGATGGACTCTTGTGGTAGAAAGAACATGGGAATTAAAGCCAAAGATAACATTCAAAAAGTCTGGTATCTACTGCTTGTCAAGGCACTTTCACTTCCTCAATTCCATGCAGATGTTGAACTAGATTGTCTCTGAAATTCCTTTTATCTCTTAGTCATAGGATCTGACATTCCACCATTACCATCACTTCATGCTCAACAGGTCCAAAAGCAATCCATTATCTTTTCCCACTAAACTTGGTGCTCTTTTTAGTTAGTCCATGCATGGCAATAAGTTACAGGCAAAGATGTGCTAGACTCAGATAGAACCCATGAGACCAGTTGTTAAATTTTCAGTATGAGCTTTTGTACATTGGAAATTGGTACAGAACTAAAAGCCAAGGCTTAGTTTGTTGCTTTGTTGATTGTCTAGACTTAAGAAAGTGATGGATAAAATGTTAATAATTCAGATTAAACTTAAAAATGTCTCCTAGGCATATATCCCTACAGAGAGTTGTTAAATACATAGCGTACTACTGACCAGAGTATATGCCCAAATATTTTCCAGTTTGGTAGGATTTATGGAAGATCACAATCACAGTTATCTGGTTTAGTGTGACATTCTACTTGAGACAAGACTGAGCTATACAGATAATTAAGCAGGTAAGGAAAGAGCAATCTCAACATGAGGCAAAAAAATCATGAGTAAGCAAGGGAGAGAAAAGGTAAGTTAAGATGATATCAGGAAAAGATGAAATTTAAAGAGCTGATCTGAATATAAAAAAGAAACATCATAGATTCAGTCTGGGAAATCCATAAGAGATCAGGAATAAAACTGAAGGGAGTATCAGGGAATTAACTGTTTGTCTGCTTAATTTATAGAGCCAAAGATTTGATCTTCGAAGGTGGCTGCCAGTGTTCTCTGCCAAACTTTGATGCTTTGACATGGTCAGAATCAGCATCTGTCTCTTTGTGAGGACATGAGCCAATGGACAGACCAATGGGGAATGTACTAGAGACAACACAACTTTGACTACTGAAATGTGCTCTATATTGTCTGGTTCCATAGTTCTTTATCCCTGTTTATTATATATATGTATGTAGATATGTGTGTATATCTATGTGTACACACACATATATATATATGTGTGTGTGTGTGTGTGTGTGTGTGTGTGTGTACACATAGATATACACACATATGGTAGAGGGACCTGTGCTTTCTTTAATCTAGAAAACTCATAATTTAAAATATCCCCTCCACCATTGCGGGCCAGTAGCTTTTCTGCAACTTATAGTCTTGGAGAGGTGCATAGAGCATCAAGAGGTTAAGTAAAATAACCTGCATATGTCAGAAGTAAGAGTTGAACCCATTTTCACTGCTTAGAGGATGGCTTTCTATGCACTGCACCATCCTACCTCTTCCTTCTAGATAAGGATTTTCATGCAAAGGAGAATTTTTGCAACAGCCAGGCCAACCTGCCTCTGTAATATAAATGAATGTATTTTGTTTACTCAAGAAGGTATACACTTTATGCATTATATACTGTTTTTGTCCTGTTATTAGTAGCAAGAGTACTTTTTTTTTTTAACTGAAGTTCCCCTGCTATCTCTATTCTTATCTGGGTCAGCATTCATCTGAGAGTTTCAAACTGTTTTTAGCTAACATTCCATTCTGTTCCTTAGGGAACAAGTCCCTACACTGTCCCCCTTGGCAATATTAAAAAAAAATTAAGACTCTTTAGGATATCTTATTTTCTGCTTAAAAGTACAATTTATATCACATAGTGGATATCCTGCCATCTAGGGGAGGGGTGGGGAGTAGGGGGGAAAAATTTGTAACAAAAAGCTTTGTAAGGGTTAATGTTTAGGAATTACCCATACATATGTTTTGCAAATAAAAAGTATTAATAAAAAAGTACAATTTATTGGAATGTAATTATATATATGCATATGTATATACACATAAATAAATGTGTATATGTCTACATGTGCATATATGTGTATGTATATATGTGTATAATTATTGCTTCCACATCATCAGGTTTAGGAGTGCAGTACCCCTGCAATCTGGAAAATCTGTGTAATTTTTTGGGTGCTCCCTTTAAAGAGATAATCTGAATCATTATGGTATTACAAGATAAAATATGTGGATATTATATAATGCTAAACATATATTTTATGCATTTCTGAGCTTTGAAATTTTGTCTGTCATCAACCTTCACCTGTCATCTTCAGCTTCTGCCCAATTCCCCCCAAATTCTCATTTATTTCTTATGCCAACCTGTTATATATTGAAACCAGTGGGGAAGTTGTAGTATGTAAGGGATAACTAACCAAAGGCCAGATAATCATTGTGTTAAGGCCCGAGAATATAAAAAAAAATCATAAAACTATGTTCTCAAGAAGCTTACAATCTAAGGGCTTATCATTATTTATTCCTCACAAGTTTGTGACATCTGCATATTTGACAGTGTTCCACAGCAGGATTTATAGAGCACATTGAGACCCTTTAGGGGAGCTAGGATCAGGATCATAGCATCTCAGAGCTGGAAGCTTCCTTAGAGGTCATTTAGTGCAACCCATATCTGAAGAAGGAATTTTTATGAGAAACCCACTAATGACAAAGAAACAAAAGCAGTCCTTTCTTTTACTGAATAATTCTATCAGGAAAATACTCTACATTGAGCTGGAATCTGCTTCTCTTTGTCATATACTACACTTACATTCTGATTCCTAGGGACAACCAAAATAAGTTTATTGACTCTTTTAGAGTAACTTTTCTAGTACTGAAGACAACCAATCTAAAATTTCTAAGTTCAAGAATAGTAGAGTCTCCATGTCATCATTTTACGTACACCTAGTTGTGCACATTCTCCCTAAACATTTTCATGGAAAATAAAGAGCATATCATGCTACAATTTGCTCCTAAACATTAAAGATGGTTTTTGATCACTAGGACTTCATTTCTAACTGTCCATATTTGTGCATCAACTAGTAAGTAACACAGTGGCAGGAATGAATAGACGTTCCCTAAAGCAAGCAATTTCTTTTCGGAACCAGGCAGAACAGAGCTCCATGGTCTTTTACAACATGCATTTTTGGAATTAGTAACAACTCTGTAAATATACTCTTGTTCTCCAAGAATGCTAGATTTTCAAAATGTGTATCCATCATTGGGAAAGGGTCCCTGTGGTGAGATCTCTATTGCTCCAGAATTTTGCCTGATGGGACGAGTTAAAGCTGAGACTTTTAGAAATGCATGTTGTTGGAAATCAGCTTCAATAGTAGGTTTGCCTTTTCAACACAATGGAGTTGATTTGCTAATCGATAGTTTGTCTTCAGAGGCAGTGTGGAAGCTGACATACATCTCAGCAAGTCCTTCTATCTCTGACTTCATCTTTTGAAAACACAAATACTAACGGGAAATTACTGTGCACAGTTCAATGTTTTCACTTCTACAATTCTAAAAAATGACCCATTTAAATAAGTCTCTTTCAGAATGTTAACAGTCTAGAAATTTTTCATTCATTAATGATATAATTCTGTTGAATCTATAATAGCTTCCTCAGTGCTTAGCATACTGCCTAACACATAGCAGGCATTTAATAAATGTTTATTGATTGATATTGCTTATCAGATAAACTCCAAAAGCCTTAGCCTAGTATTTAAGATCCTCCATGATGATGCTTTTCTTAAATGCCCTCTCAACTATTTTTTTACTACTAAATATACAAATGAATCTTTTTTAGAAAAGATTCATTTTTGTTTAAAATAAAATTTCTTGCATCTACCCTAATCTTCATTATTTTATCCTTTTCTCAACTGCTCCGTCAAATGTTCTCTATTATAATATTTAGCTTTTTATTTTATTTTCTTATTTTATTAACTAATTATTTCATGCATTTCTGTCCTATCTCCCAATCCAATTTGTAAGCCTCTTGTAATAAAGGTGGTGGTGTTGGCTGTTTAATTGTTTTCAGTACTGTTCAACTCTTTGTGAGTTTGGGGTTTTCTTGGAACATATACTGTAATAGTTTTCCATTTCCTTCTCCAGTTCACTTTCCTGATGAGGAAACTGAGAAAAATAGGGTTATGTGACTTGCTCAACATAACATAATTAATAAATTTCTGAGGTCAGATTTGAACTCAGGAAGATGAGTGTTCCTGACTTCAGGCCTGGTGCTTTAACTACTCTGTCACCTAACTGTCCTTTGAAATCAAAGACACGGCCTTTATAGATCTAACATCCAGTATAGTGAACCTGAAAAGGAAAATATTGATTACTTGATTCATAATTTTTTTTGATCCCAAAGATAAGTTCTTTATGGTCCTTTGTTAAAGTCTGATTCTATAACAGTATACCTTATTTTAAAAGTATAGGTAAATGAGACTGACCGAGAAAAGCATGGAATTCATTAAGATAATCTCAAGTGAAAAAATTCATGAATCATAGTGATCAATAAATAGAATTAGCTACTGCTCAGGTTGGGATTTGAATTCCAATCTTGTCTTCAAGTTCACTTTTCATAGAAATTTAATGGTGGAAGAGTTAGACTCCTACTTCTTGATCCTAGAGGGCTGACCCAATAGCACTAGACAAAAATTAGATTAAGACCTTTAAATTTATTATTGCTCTCTTTGTGTATCATCTCCTCTGACTCACTTAGGAATTGCCCTTTCCCTCATTCTATGTCTTGCCTAAGCACTTGTGTAAATCAGAACTTCCACCCAGTGTGGGATAACATGATGTTAGATGCAGAATGAGGCATAATTTTTTGGACATGGCTAATAAAGTCATTTATTTTGCTTAACTCTGCATATTTTGTGGGGATTTTTTCTTTCCTTTGTTCAATTTAAGAAGAGATAAATACTTATTAATTGGAACAGTAATGAACATTTTTCAATTATAAAAATAAAAATAATATTTTGATCATTGACTAGGAGGTTTTGTGGAAGTGATGGCATTAGAATTAAGCTTTAAAGGATGAGTAGCACTTCCCCGTGCAAAAGGGCATAGGCAAAAAAACCCCCAAAAAACAAAAAAAAACAAAAACAAAACAAAATAAAACAAAACAAAAACCACACCACAGGGCTATCAAAGAGGGAGTGTGAAAACTTGCCCAGACTTACTTTGCTGTGGGCACAAATTGCAGAACCCAGGAGTTTCCAGGTGCCACCCCTTCTGTCCATGCGGAGCATGCGCAAAATCTGTAGGAACCGTAAACTCCGGAGTGAGGTGGCCAGAACATTGCCTTGGTTTCCAACAGCGACCACTGGCACTGAAGCAATCAGCACAAAGATGTCTGGGAATTGAGAGAGAGAGAGAGAGAGAGAGAGAGAGAGAGAGAGAGAGAGAGAGAGAGAGAGAGAGAGAGAGAGAGAGAGAGAGAGAGAGAGAGAGAGAGAGAGGAAAGAAGGGAAGGAAATAGGGAGGAAAGGGAAGGAGGGAGGGAGAGAAAAAGAGACATCACATTAGAGAAAGATAAACAAGCATGAAAGTCTATTGAGTTGTCACATATTTTCCCAAATGGGGATGAGAAGATTAGAAGCTACCTGTGTTTGAAGAAGATGGTAAAACCTATAGTTGAGACACCTTCCTAAGCTACAATTTATTTTCTGGTACAAAGATAATTAACCAGGAGCAAGATTTATATTTTTGTTTGTTTGTTTCTTTACTTGCTGTGGCCAGAGAATTGAAGACAATATGGATTATTGATTGAGTTCTGGACTCATCAGAGTGAGCAGTCAATCATTTAATCAATTGATAAACCAGAAGCATTTCTTAGGCACCTACTACTTGTCAGGCATAATGCTAGGTACAGGGAATAAAAATATAAAAATGAAAAATTCCCTGCCTTCCAAGAGCTTATTATATTCTATTGGAAAATTTGGTTCAAATGCCGCCTTTGACATTGATTAGTTTTGTGACTTTGAGTTACTTATATTTTACAGCTTTTGTTTGTCAGATGCTTTTGATAATATTTATAGTATCTTCCTAACAAGGTCATTGTGAGGCTCAAAAAATAACATATGATAATATATTTACAGCTGGAGCAGATCTTAGAAGACAAAGTACAGATACATGAAAAGTGTTTTGGGAAGTAGGTGGTAGAGTAGATACAGTGTTGGACATGAAGTCAGTAAAACTTGAGTTCAAATCTGGCCTCAAAAACTTCATAACTTATTGACCCTGAGCAAAACCTTGACTTCCTCATCTTTATAATAGTACTTATTTCCTAGTATTGTTGTAAGGATAAAATAATATTTGTAAAATGTCTTTTAAATCTTAAAACGCTACATAAATTTTAGCTATTACTATTGTTATTACAAACTTTAAAGTGCTATGTAAATGTCAATTATTATTATTGATGTACCTTTAGGTATTTAGCTAGTACAGTTCTTTGAGAAGAAGATTTTCTCTGGAACATAAATTTCAGCCCTTTCAGCATGGTGGGATATGAAACACATTACTATGTAAAGAAGCACATGCTTATTGATAAAGAGTCTGGGGTCTGGGGATTTTTAGTCCAAAGTTGCATAGCAAGTTAGAAGGGCAAGCATGGTTGGGAGCAAATCTGGGATCTTCTCTTTTTTCCTTCAGTTGGTGCCAGTAAAATAAAGAATTATATCTTTTGAGACTAACAGGTCTTTGGACATTTTTTTTCTTTTGGGTAGGACCTCAAAAATTGTTACATAAATAAAGTACCCTGGAAGGAGAGCAAATGCCAGAGATAATTTAGCCTAGTGGCACCAAACTCAAATAAAAACAAAATGAGTAAATGACATTGGCCATCTGCTAGCCACACATTAATTTAGTTTAAAATATATGTTAACTATAATTAATTGTATTTTTATTTATTTTTAAAATATTTGCAAATCATATTTTGATCTGATTCAGGTCACACTCTGGAGTGTTATGAGTTAGCAAGTTACTTCTGTTAATCACCTCTGATAAAGCCAGTTTCTAACTGAATAAGAACCCCTCTACAATATCAGGGGCAGCTAGGTCTCATAGTGGACAGAGTGGTGGGTCTGAAATCAGGAAGACTCATTTTTCTGAGTATAAATGTTGCCTCAGACACTCATCAGCTGTTTGACCCTGAGCAAGTCATTTAACTTGTTTGCCTCAGTTTCTTTATGAGAAAAATAAGTTGGGGAAGGAAGTGGCAAACTATTCCAGTATCTTTGATAAGAAAACCCCAAATAGAGGCAGCTGGGTGGCACAGTGGATAGAAAACTATCCTTGAAGTCAAGAGGACGTGAGTTCAAATCTGGCCTCAGACACTTAACACTTACTAGCTGTGTAACTCTGGGCAAGTCACTTAACCCCAATTGCCTCAGCCAAAAAAAAAAAAAGAAAGAAAAAAAAAAAGGGGGGCACTGAGTCACATGACTAAAAGGACTGAACAAAAACTATAATATCAGTATGATATGATGCAATTGGAAAACCCTTGGACTCTATGAACTCAGCTTTTGACTATGCCCACATTGATAACATTTTATAAATAATATATAAATTATAAGGTGCATGCATCATAATAACAATTCCCATGTTTATAGCACTGCATGATTTACAAGCACTCTCCTCCACAATAACTGAGATATAAGTGGTACAAATATTATTATTCCCATTTTACAGATGAAAAAACTGATACTAAATGAGATTAAGTGACTTGCCTATGGGTACAAGGATAAGTGGATATTTTGGGACACTGAAAAATCAAATCATAGACTCTCATGGTGTGGAGAAAGCCTCAGCGCCCATCCTAGCTTTGTGACTGTGACCAAACTGCTTAATTCCTCTCCTCCTGTTCCTCACCCATAAAATGGAGATAACTTAATAGGGAAAAGGTCACTTAATTTCATTGGGTCCTAGTTCCCATATCTCTAAAATGATGACTTTAGACTAGTTGACCTTTTCTCATTCAAAATCTGAGATCTGATTTGTGATGTATTCAAAATTATATGATCTAAGATCATATGGCCTTTTGAACAAGAATTTGTTATACAAATCTCAGAGTCCTAAAAAGGATTTTGTTTTCTTCCTGAGGAGCTCATTATACTTGGACACTTCTCAGTGTCAGAAAGATTTTCCTTGTAGCAAGCCTAGCTCCATCTCTAGGCAATTTCTGTCTGTTGCTCTTGGTTTGTATCCTGTTGGTAGAACAAATTTAATTCTCTTTTATGTGATAGTCTTCTAAATATTTAAAAACAACAATTCCCTCACCCTACATCCTGTGTCCATCCCAAGTTCTTTTCTTTTCAAGCCAAATGTCCCCAATTCCTTTACCCAAATGTCACAATTAATGACTTTGAGACTCTTCACCATCCTGGTTATCCTTCACGCTTTGGACGCACTTTGGTTAATTAATATTCTTCCTAAAGCATGACATTTATAATTGAATAATACATTTTATATAGGTTCTGACCAAGGCCAAGTAAAGAATGACTTTCATCTCCCTACTCCAGAATCCTGTTCTCTCAACATACTCTAAGATTGCATTACTTCCATTTTTTTGGCCATATTGTTGACTCTTAAATTTGTAGATCACAATGACTCCCCAGATACTTTATATAATAAACTTCTTTCAAGATATACCTATTACATCAATAAGCAATCTCTTGTGAAACTGATTTTCCCCTACTATATTCCTTCTCATTTTCATCTCCTTAGATTTAGTGAAACATTGAAAAAAAAAAGATTCAGGGTAAGAGATAGTGCATATCAATATTTAAATATTTGAAGGGTTATTATATAGAAGAGGGCTTAGACCTATATTTATTCTGTTGTATCCCAGAGATCAGTAACAGAAGCAACAAATAGTAGTTGAAAATAAGCAAATAAAGTCTGGATGTCAGGTAAAAGCTTCCTAACAAACTTCCTAGCAATTAGGGCTTTTGAAAAAAAGAATGAGTTGCATCAAGATGTATTGGGTGTCTTCACATTTTGGAGGTCATAAAGCAGAAGCTGGATGACCATTTACCCAGAAGGTAATAGTAGGGATTCCTTTTTATATTGATTGGCCTTGATGGTTTCTAAGACATCAAATTTCATGATTCTGTCTTTTTTGGATATTGACTGTAGACACTTGTGTTATCCATTCTTCTTAGCTATGTAAAGAAAAGAATAAGAATAACTCATTGATAGAATACTTTGAGGTTTATAAAACAACGTCTTTGTAAAAATTCTATAAGGCTAGAAATAGAATTATTTAACCCAATGTTACAAATAAGCCAAAAAAAAAGGATGCTGAGGAATGGAGAAGTCAAGTAACTAATCCATCAGCCCACAGTTAATTATATACAAGAAAATTTAAATTCAAGTCTCCTGACACCAAGTCCAGGGTTGTATCCCCCACCAAATGGGGTTACCAGAAGCCATGCCTGTTAAGTTTATCATTCTGCATTCCCTAGAAATATATCCTCATCTTTACCCTTTCCATTTTCCACCCTATAGCACTATATACCCATTAATCACCATCATTGCCTCTTGAAAGTGTGCATGGATTGCCCTGCTGTTTTGCTCACTATTTTTGTAACCCTGCAAACTTTTGTTTCTCTGGCCACCATTCTCTACATATCTTCTCAATTATAATGAAGGATTTGTCTCACTTTTGTATTTAAATCCCCTACATTCATAACAGTGCTTAGTACATAAGAGGGCTTAATAAATGCTTTTCATTCATCTTTTCCTTTATGTTATGCTTCCTTATTTTAGTAAATTGCAATATCATATGAATATCTATTCATTTAGAGATGATTTGCTGATTATAAAGAAGATTAGAGATGTAGGAAAGCTGTTCTTGAAGAGATGTTATATGAAAGAGAATTAGACAAATTCAAAACATACACTACACCAACCAATGAAAGCACAAGAGAGAAGGCACAAGAGAAAATTCTTTACCACTAAAATATTTGTGGAGAGTTGCTTAAAAAGGTAGTGAGTTCCCCATCACTAGGAGTCCCCAAGTAGAAACTGCATGACAATTTGTAGAAGATGTTGTAGATACATTTCCTGCTCAGGTAAGTGAGCATAAATGAATTCTAAGGCTCCTTATAAGCTGAGACTGGTGTTCTAAATAACAGAGCTCACTGTGGGACCAAGATATTTTCCAAAAGAAACAAATTGGGTAAGCAATATATTAAAGAAAAATCATTCAAATTTCAACTATTAAAGTTAGATGAAAAAACAGGCTGACATTGTTTGTAGAAAAAAGTAGGCCATCACTTATAGTGAGTGAGGAGATGAGATTTTTTAAGGCATTAGGATGTCTGCTTCTTCTCCAAATTACCTCTTATTGTGGATGATAAAAGTGTTTCTGTTAAGAGTTGTACTGGATGATTTTTGAGATAACTTCTCTGGGAGTCTATTAAAGCTCACCCTCACCTCCACTCTCATGCCTGAAATTTCACCTTTAGAGGGTCATTCTATTTAGAGGTCTATTCTATTGTCATATGCAATTTTTTTTTCAAAATTCCAACATTCCTGGATGGAAAAACACATTAATTTATTCTCAGCTATTATCACCTTGGAAATCTATGTGGTATTAGAATAGAGTTCCAGTTCTGGAGTCAGAAAAACATCTTCCAGAGTTTAAATCTGGCCTCAGACATATTCTAGCTGTATGATCATCGGCAAGTCACTTAACCTTTTTGCCTCAGTTTCCTTATCTGTAAATTTGAGCTAGAGAACGAAATGGCAAACTAGCCTAGTATCTTTGCCAAGAAAATTCCAAATGGAGTCACAAGGAGTTAAACACAACTGAAATAAATGAACAATATAACATACTATTTTAAATTAGCTTCTAAGATATTTTCTCCTGTACAAAGCACTGAACAGTGGAGGCTGTGATGTGGGAAGGGAGGTAGAATGAGATAATCATTGCTGTTGATCACATATTGAGCATATTGTCAATCAGATGGTGCTATGGATAAAGCACTGGACTGGAGTCAAGGAGATGGCTTCAAATCTGGCCTTATACACTTACTAGTCATGTGACTCTGGACAAGTCATAATGTCTATTTTCCTCAGTTTCTACATCTGTAAAATTGGGAAAATAATAGCATGTAGCTCCCAAGTTGTTATATGAATCAAATGAGTTATATTTACCATATATTTTGCAAATCTTAATGTGATACACAAATACCAGCTACTATTATGCTGAACATTTCAGCAATAAATTCACCAAATATATTACAATACACACATATACATGCAAATACAGATACTCTTACTGTGTCTTGTCTTCTCTAATAAAATGTAAGCTTCTTGAGAGTTAAGGTTTTTTTTCCACCCTTTGGCCTTTGAATACCCATTGCTTCATTCATAGTAGAAGCTCATTGAATGCTTGCTAAATGCTTGATTGACAGATAATGTAAACAATAGGACTTTGTAACTATAAAATATTATATTAATGCATTGTATTGTCATTTATTGTCCATAGAAGAAAATCCCAGCAAAATATTCCAGATACCTGGAATGATGTCCTTGGTCCTAATCATAGAAACAAAGATTGCTTTCTTTAGTTTTGGACTGCACCCATCAATGATTTTTTTAAAAAATGTCAGTGAGTTGCAGAGGCTTCAAGAAAAGTAGTCAGGCTGAATGGCAGAATGACCATTAGATTTGGTAAAGATGTTGGACAAGTAGTCTGAGAACTCAATATCTACATCTTTATCAAATATTTAGACAATAAGAACCTTTTAAGTTGAAAGAGAATTGAGGATCATATTGATATGTGGTGGGGGGAAGAGGGCAGATAACAACTTGAATAATGGGACCAAAGGTACTATGAGACTACAAAAGAACAAGAACAAAATTTGCTGTTACTGAGATCTATGACAATCAGTGTCCCCCTTGAGAAGCTGCAAAAATTATATTGGTAACTGAGTTATTTAAACTTGACCAAAATAAATAGTTGGAAGTATTTCACTGGGGCAAAGTTCCATTAATAGAATCATGTTTGATTAGCTGGACCTAAGTGGAAAACATTTTCTTCATTCACAATCATGTAACCTGGAATGGTTTCTGTGTTCTCTACATGCATGATTTAATTGATTCCTCCAAGTAACTCCATGAAAGAAGTAAAACAAGTATTAATATTCCAAATGTAAAGATAAGGAAATAGAGACAACGAGGCTCTTACTTTAATAACAGGTCTGACCATGTCACCATCCTCCCCATCATTCAACAAACTCTAAAAGTTCCCTATTATCTCCAAGATTAAATATAAAATACTGTTTGGCTTTCAAGGGCCTTCAAAACCTGGCCTTTCCTTCATTTCCAGTCTCCTTATATTTAACTTTCCTTTGCATATTTGTCCATCCCTTGTCTCTGATCTCTTTATTATTCCTTAAACAAGATACTTCTTGCAGTTTCATCTGTTTCATGCCTGAAAATGCTCTCTTCTCATCTCAGCCTCCTCGATTCCCTGACTTCCTGTTAAGTCTCAGCTAAAGTCCTACATCCTGCTAGAAGCCTTTTGTAGTTCATCTTAATACCTTCTCTCAGAAATTACCCTCAATTTATAACATATATGTCTTATTTAATATATAATTGTCTTTTGTTGCCTCCTCATTGCACTATGAGCTCCTTGAGAATGGAGGCATTTTTGGACTTTTTTGTATCCTCATCACTTAGCATAGTAGTTGACACTTAGTAGGCATTTAATAAATGCTAATTGACTGACATTAATAATGTTATTAAGAACACCAGAAAGTATTCATTAAGCTTATATTCAAAGCACTGTGCTTGATAGGTACTAGAGAGAAATAGAACTTTCTATTCTCGGAGGAGATGCACTCGAGTTGGAACCCAGTAAATTCAGACTAGTGATTTCAAATTGTATACAAATTCAGATATATATAATTGCATACAATTATATATATAATATATAATATACATATATGTATGCATATACTCACATATATAATATATAGCATACATATATAGTAATAAAATTGACTTAGAAAAAGGATAACTCACATAAGATGTAACATCTGAACTGCAATCTCCAAGGCTGGGAACTATGGGGAATCGGGAAATAGACACTATCCATATTCTCAGGGAGTTCTTGGGGGATAAACTAGATATACAAATAACTACAATGCAACATCAATGTATTATACGTGACAATGAATGTTATAGGAGATCATAAGAGGAAAGAGCTGCTCTGATTGGTGTCACTAAGGAAACACTGCCTTAAGGAAGATTAATTTGAACTTGGTCTTGAACTAAAATCTTAATATATTTTGAATTGAATTTGAGAAACAGCATGGTGTAGTTAAAAATAACCTGGAACCTCATTCTCCTTAACTACTCTGTGGGTTTTGACATGGTTGACCACTCTTTTTTTTTTTTTTGATACTCTCTTTTCTATAAGTTTTTGGGACATTGACCTCTCTTCTTTCTCCTCCTTTCTCTTTGACTACTACTTCTCAGTCCTCTTTGGCGGATCTTTATCCATGTCATGCACTTTATTTTTTATTAAAGTTTTTTAAAATTTCAAAACATATGAATGGACAATTTTTCAACATTAACCCTTGCAAAACTTTGTGTTCCAATTTCCTCCCCTTCCCTGCACCCCCTTCCCCAGATGGCAAGCAATCCAATATATGTTAAACATAGTAAAGACATGTGTTAAATCCAATATATGCATACACATTTATACAATTATCTTGCTGCACAAGAAAAATCAAATCAAAAAGAAAAAAAAAGAAGAAAGAAAATAAAATGCAAGCAAACAACAAGAAAAATAATGAGAATGCTATGTTGTGATCCACACTTAGTTCCTCTCTCTGGGTGTAGTTGGCTCTCTTCAACACAGGATCATTGGAACTGGCCTGGATTGTTGAAAAGAGCTACATCCATCAGAATTGATTATTGTATAATCCTATTGTTGCCATGTACAATGATCTTCTGGTTCCGCTCATTTCACTTAGAACAATTCATCTAAGTCTCTCCAGGCCTCTCTGAAATCATCCTGTGATCTTACAGAACAATATCATTTCTTATAGAATGTTATGGAATATTTCAACAATATTCCATAACATTCATATACCATAACTTGTTCAGCCATGTTCCAGCTGATGGGCATCCACTCAGTTTCCAGTTCCTTGCCACCTCAAAAAGGGCTGCCACAAACATTTTTCAGATCATTCACTTTAATTATATTTATTCATAGGATTATTTCTTGGGCCTTCCCTTCCCTCCTTTCCCTTTCCCTTCTCTCCACTCCGCTCCCTTCCTGCTCCTTCTCCTCCCTTCCCCTCTGATTTCTATACTTGCCATAGGCTAATCAGCTAGAATTTTTCTGAGATTAAATTTGAATTCATCTCTTCCTGATTCCAAGACTGGTACTCTCTACACTGCATCAATTAGTACCTCAGTTTAGTCTCCTGTAATATTAGGAGACTGGTCTTGACAATCTCAACAATTCCTTCTAGTCCTTAATCACAGGATTCTATGATTGAGTGATGGTTGTGAAGTCAGATAAAGGGGCAGTATAGAGGGCATTGTGATAAAGGCAGGACAGTCAGGAAACAGAGGCCATGCCTGGTGGACATTTAATTCAGTTTATTTAGAAATTAATAGGGGAATTGATTAGATAAGGCAGGAAAGGTAAACTGATTGTGCAAGGCTTTTAATAACAGACTTCGACCCTTAAACTTTATCTTCTAGACAATCTTTTCCCACTCCAACAAACATTTATCAAAGGCCTGCTACATGCAAGATATTGTGTTGAGTGATGTATATATTTTGATAGACAAAAGTGAAAAAGTCCTGACCTCCAAAGAATCTACATTCCTGACAATCATCACTATTTGTTTCTACCATATTGACATCATGACATAAAACTTCAAGAGACTGTCATAGTTTCCTACAGAATGTGTCCAATTTTGAGTTATACAATTTTTATTTCTCATCAATCACAGTTAATGCAGAAGGGTTGATGTCTCTTCCTCCTTCTCCTTCCTGGTCTTTGGTTGGATCTTTCATCATCGGAGAAGGAAAGAGCAAGTTAGAGAACACAATTTTACACCCTTCTGCTCCCAATTAACCCTCATGCACACAAGTGTTTCCAAAAACCCAATTATTTAACTAAATATCAGTATCTTAGAGCAAGTGTCATTAGAAAGCTTTCTGGCCAAGACAAAGAGGAAACAGCAAACCAATTAAGTAGAAGGAACTTGACAGGTACCCTTGGACTAGACAGGCAAGTGAATCAAGACCAATGAAGCTAACTATGATAGGAAAGAATTGATAGCTACTGTGATTTTAGGTAAATAAGTAGGTAAGTAGGTATCCAGGAAGATGGGCAGGGAGAGAAGCAGATAGGTAAGGAGGACTCCAAATTCAAGAAATCATAGGATCTACAAAGGCAACACGAGTGATTAAGATTGATCTCTAATTATAAGAAAGAGGCCCTTTTTTTGGTCCTTCTGATGTGTTCTTCTGGAAGGTAGATAACACTGGGGCACATATAGCCATCTTTACTATCAACAAACATCTATATTCTTTAAAGAAAGTCAGAAATCTGCAAGGGGTCCTGTCCATGACAAAAGAAGATAGTGTTGTGTAATAGAAAGAAAGGTAAGCTTAGAATCATAGTGGAAAGTCTTCAGAGGTTACCTACTCCAATTCATAAGAATGAAACCCTCTTTTCATAATTCTAATGAGTGGTTAGCCAGCCTCTGTTTGAAGACTTCTAATGCTGAATAAATAGTGTTTATGCCCAAAGGGCAACCAAACTGAGCATGCCTTTTGATCCTAAAATACCTCATAAAAAAGGAAAAGGGCTTACCTGGGCAAAAAATTTATAGCAGCTCTTTTTTTTGTGGTGGCAAAAAACTGGAAATTGAGATGATGCCCATCAGTTGGAGAATGGCTGAGCATGTTGTGGAATATGAATGTTATGTGCAAGAAGATATGAGGAACAGGAAGATTTCAGAAAAAAAACTTGCAAAGATTTGTATGAATTGGTGCAAAGTGAAATGAACAGAGCCAGGATACATAGGATTCATGATAGAAAATGCTATTCATATCCAGAGAAAGAATCGATGGACTCCAGATTGAAGCAAACTATTTTCACTTGCTGGGTTTTTTTTTTCACTTTTTTTTCCTTTTGGTCTATGTCTTTTTTCACAACTGTGACTAAGGTGGAAATATGCTTTACATGATTTCACATATATAACCTAGATCAGATTGCTTACCATTTTAGGAATAGGAAGGAGAGGGAGAGAGGAAGAAAAATTTGGAATCCCAAAATTTTATAAAAATAAAGGCTAAAAATTGTCTTTCCATATAATTGGGAAAAAATAATATTAAAGATGGTAGTGTGACTTAATGGAAAGAAATAAAAGAAAATTAAAAGATTAGGTTTGAGTCCCAGTTCTACCACTTATTAGCTATATTACCTGTGTCAAATGAATCTACCTCAGTTCTGGTTCCCTTAATTGTACAATGGAGGAAATAATACTTGGACTACTTAGCTTATTGGATTATCCTAAGAAAAGTGCTATGTAAATCTGGAGTATCTTTATCATCACTGCTGCAAGGATATAGATGCTATGATTAGTTCCCATCAAACCCTTAAGGGGTTTCTCAAATGAACGATGTTTTATTTTGGTCATCACTTTTCAGGATAGGGATATTTCCTCCAGAGAATTTTTCTGTCTGTCCCCCAAAGCAAAATAAAGGAACATTTTGAGCCTCCAGTGCTTACCCAGCATACACAAAGGCTTCCTTGCAAACTTCAGTCTCCCCCTCCATCCTTTGTACCTGCAACAACATCCTGCAGCCCAGATCCTCAAAGCAAATTCAGCTCCAAAGATGAAAATAGCAAATGTTTCCTGCATTTAAGAACAAAAAAGACTTGATTAACTAGAATCCAGTTAGCCAAAACTTACAAGTCGATGGATTTTTTTTCTATTAAGTAGCACTCAGGTTTGAAGAGCTGGTTCCTCAATTTTAATGTCTCTAATGGAATTGTTCAGCTTAGTCTTACATGAACTCCTCTGTTTTGGTTTTTGTGGATATTTTTTTCCTAATCTACTCAGAGTTTCCAAATGATGATAGTTAAATAAGCAAATCATCTGAATGAGAAAATAAATCAGCACAGACATTCTCCTAATTCATGGCTAGTTAAATTAAAGATCATTAGCAGAACAGTAGCTATGACACATAACATATGAACATAGATTGGTTCTGATACTCCTCTGATCTCTTTAGGATGATACTGAAAATATCATTTCTTTGTGGCAAGTTCAGTGATGTTCTTTTCAGCTCTTTCCCTCTCAACATTCCATTCCACTGTTCCAGACCAATCAATAAATATTTATTTGACTCTCTACTGTGTCATATCTTTTTTTCTCCCTACTTGAATTTTGTTTCTCCATATTCTGCTTTCCTTCTTCCTACTTTCTGCATTTTATCTTAATAGATAGAAAGTAACACTAATATTTTCTGACTTTCACATGTGTTAAGGTTTGCAGAGCACTTTTTATACTACATCTCATTCAAAGTCCACAAGGTCACAGGGTCTTGAGACTTTCTAAGGAAAAAGGAAAGACCTGTGGGAATGCTTCTTTTCTGGAAGCACCACCATTCTTGTCTTACTCTTTTTTTTTTTACTAGACTAGACATGTCAAAGGGTATATATCCTCACTCTGTCTAGATGTTTATTTCTCTAATTTTGAAATAGGATTAATAGGTTTCAATCTCTCTCTTGACTCAAGGGGTAGAACTTCATGAAAGTTTCAATAAAAATAGATTTTGCACATAATATAAGGAAAAACCTTTTAATAAATAGGCATAGGGATAGAGATGAGGCCTGTGATTTCATTGGGTTAAGAAACTCCTAGAGAAGGATTTAAGTGACTCCCTTATAGATTTGCATGAAGATGGTTTCTACTGAAGCAACTTTTTATACACTCACTATAACTGCAATATGATGAAGGAATGATTATTTTGTTCTTTTCCTCATAAAAAGTCATTATGAACTGGAATTCTGTCCTGCTTTCTGTTATAACTCGTGGCTTACTTCTTATTGGTCAGTCCAAGAACATTAATATCTATTTTTTAAATATTCTGAACCTGAACTTCTTACCAACATACTACCAGTCCTGGTGACCTTCTGACTAACCTGATATCCATCCTAGCATAGAAAAACCCTAAATTTAACAGTAGGTAGGTGCTCTACATGATAATAATAAGTCAGAGTTAACAGGGCCTTTAGCTTACCAATAATAGTAGCCAGTCTCCTGAAACGGTCTCGTACTCTTTGAATGTAGTAAGTACAGCCAAGATTAAGCACCCCAGAACGATTAGAAACCTAGAAGGAAGATAAGAAATATAAGGAATGACTCAGTCCTTCTGTATCTGCAACCATTTGGTACTTAATTCTTCTGAAGACCATAAGATGATCATTTAGAGCTGATACAACCTCCAAGAAAGCAAACATTAAACCTTTTCTCAAATAGATCACCCTCACTCAAAAAAGTGAATTTTATCCTTTCCAGGAAGCATATTACATTCTTATAATCCATCTAGCTTTGGAAGTTTTCCCCAGGGTCTTCCCAAATGGCTTTTCCTACAAATAAAGACCATTATCCTTGGTTGACCTTGTGGAGCAACTGAGAAAAATGATCCATTCCTTACTGAGAAGGATTTAGTTCAATGATTATGTCAGGAACATGCTGAGAGGCTAACAGAGTGAACATACATTGGCTAACTGAAGATCCATATCCAATGAGGAGAAGTTAGGAGATTTTAAGGCTCTCTGACCCTCTCATCTCTACCTGTGATCTGGTTGGTCCTATTGTTTCCACCCATGTATATTGTTCTGTTATCAAAACTAGGTTTCCCCTTTAATCTTTCTTATTTGAACCTCTGGCTATACTTTATGGAGTTGATAAGATCAAATGAAGAAATGTATGGAAGGTACTTTGAAAACCTGAAAACTCTCTCTCTCTCTCTCTCTCTCTCTCTCTCTCTCTCTCTCTCTCTCTGTCTCTCTTTCTGTGTCTCTGTCTCTCTCTCTGTCTTGATACACACACATACATACATACATATCTAGTTGGTTTTCATACTTCTCATCATTGGCTTAGTAAATTTGAATCAACTTGATTTACAGAAATCTTAAGAGTTTCTAGAATCTTATGGCCTTAGAAGCCATCTAATCTACCATCTAATCTAACTTAATGAATTTCCTGTACAATATCTCTATCAAATGATCATCTAAGATCAATGAACACTGAATTCCATGATCTCTATGTTTATACCATCCTTTGATCATATTTCTCCTCTGTTCCTTATTGCCTAAAGATCTAAATCCTTAGCCAAGAATTTCCAGGGCAGCACATTTCATTCTTTCTTGACTAATTACTAGGTGAAGAGACACCATAGCACGTTGATGGTATGATCCTGAGCAAGTCACTTAAATACTCAATGCTCTAGACAACTCTGTAAGACTTCAAATTACAGAGAAGATACAGAACTGTGTTTGTAAAAGGAGTTTCCTTACCCAGGAATCCCCTAACCCAATAAAATCTGAGTTTCAGAAGTCATCCAGCTCAACCCAATGGATCAGGATCCCATGCCATTTGTTTTCTACCACTGCAGCCTTGGAACTGCTCTCCAACATAGTTACTGGCATGGAAATTAGCACAGGATTTTTATTTGTCTTATGATGCTGTATTCACTACTACATGATATTCACTACATTCTAAGAATTGGACATGATTTTAAAAATAACTCAACAACAAGAACAAGAACAAGACAATCTATCTTAAGAAAACTTTAGTTGTTAGAAAGTTTTTCCTTATATCCATGCTAAATTTGCCCCTCTCTAACTCCCACCTACTGGTCTAATTTTGCTTTCTGGAGCTAAGCAGACCAAGCTAGTCCTTCCTCTACATAATGCTTCTTTAAATAAATGTGTGTGTGTGTGTGTGTGTGTGTGTATAGATAGATGTATATAGACAGATAGATATGAAGAGAGATACACAAATATAAACATATGCATATATATGCAAATTATATATTCATATCTGAATATATACATATGGGAATATATACATCACCTCTCATGTTAGTTTTCACATCTTGAGTTCCTTCAACTTATCTAGATATGGATTGATCTATATTGAGAGAGTTATTTTTTAACTTAAGCATGGGATTTTACATTTTCCATATTCAATTTCATTCATTCAGATCTGATCTTTTCCCCTAGCCCATTAAAAGAATTGTGTATCCTAAGCTAGTTGTCCATGATATTTATCCTTCCTAGCTACATGTCATCCATAAATTTGATAAGTATGTCATCTATGTCTTTAATTCAAGTCAATGATTGAATTGTGCAGAAAAGAACCATAGACAAATTTCTTGACCACTCCATTAGAGATTTTCCTCCAATTTGACAATTACCCATTAATACTACCCTTTGGTCCAGTCATTAATCTGCCCAAATTTCTACATAATTGCAGTATCATATAGTCTACATCCATCCGTGGAAACTGTAAGCAGCTTTGGCAAATGTTTTGTTAAATTTCAGGTATGTTATATTCATAGTACTACCCTAATCATTAAGTTCCCTTGTTGTCTATTTTCTAAAAACCAAACTACTAAGGCAGGCATTCAAAGACATTTACAATCTGCTACTACTTTACCTTTCTAATCTTATCTCATAATATTCATACACCCTTCCAATGTTTCCTATCCATTGTATAAGAAGCAATTCAAATTCCATACCTTCCATGAAACCTGTCCTGATTCTCCAAAATCAGTAATGATTTTCTCTCTAAGACTTCACAAATATTTGGTTTAAGCATTACTGATGTACTTATTGTACATTGTAATTCTTTGTGCTTATGTCATATTATGTGGTCAAATTGTATATTCCAAGAAAACAAAGAAATCTTCCAAAGAAAACACATTTCATTTACAACCACATTTACATCTATTCTAGAACCAAGTAGAAAATAAGCACCAAATGAGTTTTTCAAAAGATGAAATTAAGGGATGTAGAAAAGTAAATTTCTCTGCTTATTCTTTCACCAATCTGATTAAATTTCACCATTAAAAGCTCATTCCTTTGTGCAAATAACATATTTTCCCCTTTCATTGTCTTTAAAAGTACAAATTACCTAAGTTAAAATAATACAGTAAGTCCTACTATCATAACTTGGTAGATATTTTCTTATCATAACTTGGTAGATATTTTCTTTCTCAGCAGAAGGAACCTGAGCAGCCAAGCCTGGTGAAATAGAGATAGTATTTGGAGTCAGAAAAACTAGGGTCTATGTCCCAGCTACCTATCCACTTACTATTCATGTCACTGAGGGCCAAATACTTGAACTATTCCAATTCCCTCACTTGTAAAATAATAATATGTGTTCTGTGATTTTATAGTCCAAGAGGAAATTTAACTGGGATCTATGGACTTTGTTTTCAATGCACTTTAGTATGTCTGTTTCTGTATAATTGGTTTCCTTTGTAATCATATGCATTTTATTTTTTTTTCATTCCAAAGCATTCCAAGCATTGTGTTCCCATACTTCAACAAATGTCCATATTGGTAAGGTATCATTGACTCACTAAAAAGGTCAAAAACCTCTGGACTGAACAATCTCTAAAATCTCTTCTACCTTTAATAATATTCTATGTTCTAAGATTCTTGCTAGGTCTATGCTGTTATCCATTTCTAACATACTATGTTCTGTGGGTGGACAGCTTATATTCTCATGTTCTTTCCAGCTCTAAAACTGAATAATCCTAGGATAATTTGCATTATCATCTCCCTCCATTGCTGAAGATAACAAGGAACCAAATAATCCAAAACCATAAAATA
This sequence comes from Myrmecobius fasciatus, assembly GCA_023553655.1. NCBI lineage: Eukaryota > Metazoa > Chordata > Mammalia > Dasyuromorphia > Myrmecobiidae > Myrmecobius > Myrmecobius fasciatus. Next base: position 366,250 of record JAJPUD010000892.1, read on the forward strand.
CCACAAACACCTTGCTCTCCAGTCTAGATGGAATGCTGTAAATTTGTCTTTAGCCAGAAGAGGGAAGCAAAACCCTGTAAAAATTTCTCAAGTTTAGGAAGCATCTCATCCTTTTATTTTCCTTCCTGATAACACATCCCCCATCTCCCCCCCTGCCCCACCCTCCCCAAAATAATTTGATTTCCTAAGAAACCCCTACAGTTTACTTTATGAAATTGGACAAACAATGATAAAATGATGATACTCCAAGACATCCAACTAAAATGCTAAAATCATCAAGAAAGTCCTCTCAGCATAGAAAGAGGCAAAAGAGAAGGGATGGTGTGTGTGTGTGTGTGTGTGTGTGTGTGTGTGTGTGTGTGTGTGTGTGTGTGTAGGGAAGTCCTTGGGTTTATTCCACATCTTAATTCACTGCTAAAATATGCACAATTTTTGTAAGTTTTTTTTCTGAGATGTCACCTTGTCAGCTGATGTCATTCCTGCATATTTAAAGTGGGTAAGCCCTCCTATGACAGATTTCATCTACTTCCTTTCCTTCTTTCAATTTTTCTGGCACCCATCATTCTCTTTTGGCTTCTTTTGTGCCATTCATTCTCTAGCACTCTCACATTCCTCCCCTTCCCTTCCCTCCTTTTTTTTTTCTTTTTATTCAGCCTTATTCTTTTCCTCCTTGGACCTTTTAGCTCTCTCATTTTCCCATGATCTATTGAAAAAAGGCAAGCATAAGGTTATGGCTCAGAATCTTTTGAGAGAGAATGGGAGCCATACAAAGGGGAAAAACCTAGGGCTTTATTCCAAGGCAAATAATTTAGAAGGCTTTGATAGAAACTTTCTGGATGCACTTCCTCCCTGGGGCAGTTTCAGCCATGTCTGATCTCATCTCCCAAACCCTTCATCTCCTAACCTATCCCAAGCAGTAGTAGTAGACTTTCCTCTTGCCCAAAGGTACCCATAAGCATCCTTGTTCCCTCACCTGGTATCAAGCAACTTCCCTAGCAACAGACAGCATCTTTCCTCTCAGCCCACCTTATCCACTGGTGTTCCTGTGCCCAGCTCCTCCCCTAGCAACAGCAGAATGATTCTTCGCCCACCCTGCCGAAATCACATGAGGTATCCCAGAGTGTGCTGTTTCTCTTCCAGACCACACCCCAGAAGGATCTCTCCTATCCCCTTTTTTCATTGCAATTTGCCTCAGATGGAAATTTTTCTAGTTATGGTTCAAGGAAGAACCACCTTAAATAATAGCTTATAGCTAATAATAGCTAACACTTAGATTGTACTTTGATCCTCAAAGGATAATTTAGGTTATATATCTTTTAGATTACTGAGCTTCTCTTTACCAAATTTTTATTTTATTTTTTTAAATAATTTTTTATATCCTTTTTTTGGTGGGGAAAGGTGGTAATCAGGATTAAGGGACTTGCCTAGGGACACAGAGCTAATATCTGAGACTAGAATTAAACTCAAATCCTCATGACTCCAAAACCAGTTCTCTATCCACTGACTAGCCACCTAGCTGCTCCTGGTCATTGTTGTTAGTCCTTTGATTTCCAAAAGGACTATGACATCAAGGAATTGATACAATGACATGCAAGTAAATTGGATTTAGGTGAGGGATGGCTGGGTAAGATCACTTGCCTCACTTTCCCATCCACAGAGCAATCTAAGTCCAGTGGCCAGATATAGATCAGAATGACTAGAGATGACCCTGGATGAAATGGAGAACTTGTAGATGTACTTTAATAGAAAATATACTAGCCTTTACTAACCATCAGTAATATTTTCAAAGTTCATACGTCATGATCTCCAATCCACTCATTGTGATCAATCTTGGGGCATTTTTCAGCACACCAATATTCCTCCTATTATGTGATAATCAGACTAGGGAATAAAACAGAAAAATTTTCATCTCTCATTCTGGACATGACCCTTTTTTAATGAAACTGAAAATTACATTTCTTTAGGGGGATGTCACATTATTTCTGACTCATGCTCAGCTTGCGGTCCACTAAAACTTCCAGGTCTTTTAAACATGAAATTATTTCTAATCATATCTGAGCCATGAAATTTTGAATCAAAATACAGGATCTTATTCTTAATTCCCCTGAAATTTCAATGCAACCTTGTGCCTTGTAACTATTTCTAGATTTGTATAAATACAAAATGTCGGCATCCAGTCTTACTCTTCAGTAAACTGGCAGGGATTTGATGGGATTTTCTAAGTCTGTTCTTGTATCTCTTGTTTTACAATACAGGATCAGAAACAAACCTGGCAGCAAAGATGCAGTATTTGCCAACCTGTCATCTCTTTTTCTTCTATCCTCTTCTCAGTGGGTAACAGTATAAAAACTAGTACAATTTTCCATGAGCATAGACTTAGACAGTGGTTTTTATTTTGAAGGAAAGGTATAACCACAGGGAGCAACTTAAAGGTAGCAAGTGACACAAGAAAGTCTGTTTGTTGAATAGAACATTTTCTTCTGTCTGGGTCCCTGACCCTACACGCCAAAGAATAACCACTGAGGAACGGTGCCTCATTTCCAAATGCCTTTTTCTTTTCCCTGCCAACCTCTTCTAAAACTTTAGATCCATAGAATAGAATCCTAGAAATTTAGAATTGAAATGGATCTCAGAGCAACTAAGATAGATAGACAGATAGATAACTAAGAAAATAAGATAGTTAGATATGCATGTATATTTATTTAGTGGAAGGAATGTGCACACTGGAAGTCCCTATACCAATAAAATCATAGTTTTCCACCCACATACATACACACATTTATATATTCATAAGATCTTCACAATCCCTACCGTATTCTGCAATGTATATGTCTTCCCTTTTCCTTTCCCCTTTCCTTTCCTCTCCCTCTTCTCCTCTTCCCTTCCCTCCCCTCTCCTGTACTCTCCTTCCCTTCCCTCTTCTTCCCTTCTCTTCCCTTGCCTCCTTTTCCCTTTCCCTTCCTTTCTTCTATATTTTCTCCTACCATCTTAACATCTCCTTTACTTTCCTCCCACCTTTTCCCTATCTCTCTTCCCTCTTTATCTTCCTCCAGTTACTCCCAGAAATAAAAGCCTAGTTTTGGAACTTCAATTCCATTTCTATTATGTGGCCACAAGTCCTGAAACACTACATCTTCTAAAGAATTGAGGTTGAAAATCATCCAAAAGGACAATAGCTAGGAAGATGAAGTGCATTACAAAGAATTAGGAAGGAGCAGCAAAACTCCGATTAGATATGCTAAAAAGAATATGGACCAATCAGCTGTGTTCTTGTAGGTGTGTCTTTATAGGTATTCTTATACTATCAAAAGAATTCAAGGAAGACTCCCAGCTCATTCAATGAGCCCTTGGTGGTGAGTTAGAGAGAGGAAATTGGTGAGCCATTGCTATAGGGTGGGTCCTTGGGTTGTGATCTGCATTACATTGATGAGATCACAGATCCATTGAAAGACAGGAATGTGTGTGTGTGTGTGTGTGTGTGTGTGTGTGTGTGTGTATGAAATCCAAACCTTTATTGAAGTATGAATTCCCTTTTATAGCTACTTCAATGGGGACTCCCTGAGATGAACTTCCTCATCCTTAAATAGATAGATAGATAGATAGATAGATAGATAGATAGATAGATAACTGAATCAATAAGGGAGTGACAGTTTCATCAGAATGTCCTGTAAATATCTTAAATTCAACATGTTCAAAATGGAACTCACTATCTCTCCCAAACCCTCCCCATTTCTGAATTTCCTTATTCCTTCCCTATTGCAGGTTCTTATCACCACATGCCTGGACTACTGCAATAGCCTTCTGGGTGGGTCTGCCAGTCTCAAATCTGTAGTGACCCCAATCAATTCTCCATTGAGTCACCAAAGTAATTTACCTAAAGATCAAGTCTAACCTCCTACTCAGTAAGCTCTATTGTCTCCCTATCACCTATAGAATCAAATATAAAATCCTAAAAGCCCTTCCCCACCCTACTTATAGGTCTTCTTACTTTTTACAGCCTCACCCCCATAGACTCTTCAGTTCAGTGATGTGGGTCTCCTTGCTATTCCTTAAAGTACTGTATCTTCTGACTCCCAGAATTTTCATTGGCTGCCCCCCCATGCCTAAAATGTTCTCCCTCCTCATCGCTGCCTCATCTCTTCCTTCAAGTCATGTTCAAAAATCCCACCTTCTACATGAAGCTTTTCCCAATCCCTCTATTGATCATTCCTTATGTATCCTTTATCTATTTCATTTGTACATAATTATTTGCATGTCATCTCTCCCTTTAGATTGTGAGCTCCTTAAGGGCAGGAATTGCCTCTTGTTTTTCTTTATATCATCAGCACTTAGCAAAGTGCTTGGCAAATATAGCAAGCACTTATCAAATATTTATTAATTTACTGATTTTCCCTTCACATCTGCTGAGTATATGAGAATTTTGAGAGATCCTCTTGTGGATGTCTTGTAGAAGAAAGGTATAGGTGTCTTTCCCCATCCTGGTATAGATAATAACTGCTCACAGAGGGCAGTTGAGAACATGTCCTCATCTGATCGAGCCTAATTAAAGTCTCAGAGATCTGGATTTCTTGTGATCCATGTTGAAAAGGGTGCTTCCAGTTACAAACTCTTTGAATGGGAGAGTGTTATCACCCTCAATTGAAAAAAGGAAGTTCAAAGAAGAATGGTTCTAGTTTGGATGTGATTCTGGAGTGCTGATGCAAAGTAGGTTGTTGGTCTTGTGGTACTGGAGCTCAGCTGAGATATTAAGACTATCTATAAAGATAGAATAGAGATGATAATTGGACTTGAAAAGGCCAATTAGATCAACTAGAGTGGGAATAATTATAGAGGGAGAAAAGTACTCAGGATAGAGTGTTGAGGGATAATCCTACATTAGGAGCAAAGCAACAGATGAGAGCCAAGAACATTGAAGAAAGGAGGACGAGAACTAGGAGAGAAGAATTTCAATCCAATATAGAAGAAAATATGGAAGAGAGTGTAATCAAAGTGCTAAAGGATAAAGTGAAGTTAAAACTTCACTTTAACAAGTTAATTTAACAAGTTAATTAGCAAAATTTTAGTATTAACAAAAGACCCTTGGTCTTAGCAATGAAAAGAGGTCATTAGGAACCATGTATAAGACATGTCAGTAGAATGGAGGGAATTAGAAAAAAAGATCATCATGGGGTTGCAAACTGAAAAGGTGATGAGAAAGTGGAGTTAATGAAAAGAGACTATTTTATATAAGTTTGGAAATGAAAGGGAAAAGATATAGAGGACAGAAGATTGAGGAACTTGAGGGTCAAATGGAGGTATATATTTTATAAAGATGGAGAAGTAATGGGAATCACATTGAAGATCAGAGAGGAAGAAGGTATAATCTCAGAGACCAGCTCTCAGAAGAGATGAGAAGAAGTAGGAACAAGGATACAATTAGAGGAGTTGACCTTGACAAGGAAAAGTCCCTTACTAGGAAGGTAAAGCTATAAAGACATAAAATGTAGAACAAGGAAGAAAAAAAAAGGAAACAACTATTTATTAAGCACTTGCTATGCATCAAGTACTGTGCTAAGTGCTAGGGTTATAAGCCAAAAGAAAGACAGTACCTGCCTCAATGAACTTAAATTCTAATAAGGGAAGATAATGCACAAAAAGGAGGTTAAAAGGGTATGGGTAAAAAGGATGATGGTTTTGAAGATCAACAGTCAGGAGCAGAGCCAGGAGAAGCAGGACTGACCAGGCTTGGCTGTCGACAAAATGAAGAACTTGAAAGCTTCCAGAATGACACAGCAGCTGAGGAATGGTTTTTAAGCCCAGAAATCTAAAGCAAAGCCAGAGGAGGAATAGCAGCAGAATGGTATGGGACCCTCCACAAAATGGAGACCCCAGAAGAAACTCACTAGTAGGGAAGGGGACAGACCTGGCAGAGGGTGAGAAATCTGCATGGATAACTGGATGTCCCAGTGTCAGTCTACTGACACTGAGAGAAGTTCTAGGACCAAAGCAGCAGCTAAGGCATAGTTTAAGAAAGTGACAAATTCTACAAAATGCAGAAAGCAGCTGAGGCACGGTTGTGAAGTTTGGAAGACCAGAACAAAACTGGGAGAAGTGACAAGTGACCTGAGATGAATGGCCTTGATTTTCTCAGTAAAGAAAGAAGTTGGAGATAAACTGTCTCTATTAGTATAAATGTGTTATTATTATTGTTTATTTCCCAGAACTGTTGTGAGGATCAAACCAGATAATATAAATAAAGCATTGAATAACCAGTAAGCACTGTTATTAATAAAATCTTGTTGATTTTAGGAGAACATTTCCCTCTGAATGGTAAAACTTTCTCCAGACAAAACCATTAAAAAGACCTAGCATTTGCATATTATTTTAGGTATATAAATGACTGCCCACAATGGGCAGGCTGATGGTGCAGTGGATAGATCATTGGATCTGGAGTCATGCTTCTAAGTTCAAATCTGGCCTCAGATACAAACACTGGACATGTCACTTAATTCTCTTTGCCTGTTTCCCCATCTGTAAAATGAACTGGAGAAGAAAATGACAAACTACTCCAGTATCTTTGCCAAGAAAACCCCAAATGAGATCATGAAAAGTTGGACATTACTGAAATGAGTAAACAATAATAATTATTCACAATAACCCTGAGAAATAGAGCATAATTTTGAGCATAATTAACCCCATATTGCTGATAGTATCCAAAAAAAAAAAAAACCCTATAAAGTTTTAAGCAGGTATGCTTGCTCTCCTAAACATATATTATTAAGTTTTTCCACCACTTTTAAAAGTCTAAACAATCAATAAAAACCAAGCCTTGAACTGTAGTGTTTGCTAATTTGTGAAATGTAAATGGTCACCCTAAAAATGTAGCAATCATCTCTAGAGCTGATGGAAGGTGGCTCTAATGCAGTCCTAGTTTTAAGTGACTTAAGCTTATACAACTATTAAAAGTTAAAGCTGGAGCTCAAATCAATGTCCCTTGACTCCATCCCTCATTCCAGTATACCACATCAAATTTTTATTATTTATTCTTATTGTTATCCTAAGACCTGCATTGATTTATTTGAATCAATATTGAATTATAAACACAAAGATAAAAGCAATAACAACAAAAAGAACTATTAAAATTTGCCAAATTAGATTTGTCATTTTAAAATCAGTATCTTGATCTCTAAATCCCATTCCTACCAGGCAATATGACAGTTGTATAAACAAGTTTCTGCTTTAAAGTCTTTCTTTGGAGTACCAATTCACAAAAACTAATAAGTATTTAGACAGGGCGTAGGTAGGTCTCAGTTGCCATGAGCATACCATATTTTATTGGAAGCCAGAAGCTCCTGTCTTAGGAGAGAGAGCTATCTTCCTTCCCCAGACAAGTCAGTTCATGCTGCCATCTCATTCAACCTTCCCTGCAAACAATGTGGTCTGACAAAATATATGACAGTCCCATTTACTCTGCTGCCACCTTACTAGCTCAATGTGCTTTATAGCCTGTTTTCATTTGACACTTTCAGATAAAGTCAATTTTATCAAATTTCCTGCAGGTCACTTTTTTCTTCCCAGTAAGCTCAAAATGATACCCATTAATTCTGTCCTGCCATGGCAATGTGGCAGAGGGGCCAAGAGCAGCAGGCAGGCACAGTGGGCAACCCCTCAGGGTTTGATTTTCCTCATATAAAATGATGGGGTTGGTCTATCTGGATAATCTTTAATTTTCTTCCAGCTCTTAACAGACTATGTTCTCTATTTTAGTATTCTTTATTAGTGTAGTGGAAAGTGCTTTGTACTTATAGTTTAGAGTTCTGGTTTCTTCTACCAGCTTTCAAATGAACAAATGAATTAACCTCATTGAGGTTCAATTTCCTTATTTATAAAACAGGACTAATATTTATACAACCTACTTCTAAATTTCTATAAAGAAAATACTTTGTTAACCTTTAACTCCTAGAGATACAGAGTATAAGCAAAGAAGAACCTTTTAAAAATATGATTTAAAAATATAGAACTAAAACCAAAAGCTATTATTATATGCAAAGGGGAAACTCTAGAAATTTTCCCAATAAATACAGGAGTAAAACAAGGATTATTTCCTTTTCCTGCCTTTATTTGACAAAAATCCTAGAAGGGCTAGCATGACTAAAAGAAATAAGTTAGAGGCAAAAAGATAGGCAAGGAAGAGATAGTTATATCTATTTGCTGAAGACTTCATTGTCACTTAGAAAATCATGGGAAAAATAAGAGAAACTGAGGCAATTACTAATATCAATGACAAGGGATGCAAAATCCACAAAAAATATAGCTTTTTGATATAGCAATAACAAAATCCAAAAGAGCATAATACAGAGGAAAAAACATTTAAAAGAACTATGAAAGGGCATAAAGTACATGTGAGTAACTCTACTAGGAGATATTAAAGACCTGTGTAGACAAAATTATAAAATTCTCTTTAGAGAAATGAAGGATTAAATAACCAGAAGTATTTCTCATGAATCCCAATATTTTTAAAAAATCACAATGCTATTTAATTTTTTTTTAATTTTATTTTATTTGCATAACATATGTGTGGGTAATTCTTCAACAATAACCCTTACATAGCTTTCCGTTACAAATTTTTCCCCCCAACTCCCCACCCCTCCCCTAGATGACAGGATATCCACTACATGTTAATTATGTTAAAATATTGGCAAATCGAATATATGTATACATATTTCCAAACTTATCATTGTTGTGCAAGAAAAATCTTATCTACACAAACGATATATCAGATAAAGGAAACACAATGTAAGCAAACATCAATCAAGGAGTATGAGAATGTTATGTTGTGGTCCACATTTCGAATCCCTCTCTCTGGGTGTATATGGCTTTCTTCAGTGAACAATTGGAGGTGGTTTGAAACATTTCATTGTTGAAGAGAGCCATGTCCATCAGAATTAATCGTCATATAGTACTGTTGTTGCCGTGTATAATGATCTCCTGGTTTTGCTCATTTCGCTCAGCATCACTTCATGTAAGTTTCTCCAGGCCTCTCTGAAATCATCTTGCTGGTCATTTCTTACAGAACAATAATATTCCATAATATTCATATACCATAATTTATTCAGCCATTCTCCAATTGAAGGACATCTATTCAATTTCCAGTTTCTAGCCACTACAAAAAGGGCTGCCACAAACATTCTTGCACATGTGGGGCCTTTTCCTTCCTTTATGATTTCTTTGGGATATAAGCCCAATAGAAATGCTGCTGGGTCAAAGGGTATGCACAGTTTGATAACTTTTTGAGCATAGCTCCAAATTGTTCTCCAGAATGGCTGTATCCATTCACAGCTGCACCAACAATGCATCAGTGTCCCAGTCCTCCCACAACCCCTCCAACATTCATCATTAACTTTTCCTGTCATTTTAGCCAATCTGACAGGTGTGAAGTGGTACCTCAGGGTTGTCTTGATTTGCATTTCTCTGATCAACAGTGATTTGGAGCATCTTTTCATATGACTATAAATAGTTTTAATTTCATCCTCTGAAAATTGTCTGTTCATATCCTTTGACCATTTATTGATTGGAGAATGGCTTGAATTCTTATAAATATGAGACAATTCTCTATATATTTTAGAGATGAGACCTTTATCAGAACCCTTAAATGTAAAGATGATTTCCCAATTTATTGCTTCCCTCCTAATCTTGTCTGCATTGATTTTGTTTGTACAAAAACTTTTTAACTTAATATAGTCAAAGTTATCTATCTGGTTTTCAATTAA
>JAJPUD010000892.1:376398-406142 GCA_023553655.1 Myrmecobius fasciatus
CTTCCCTCCTAATCTTGTCTGCATTGATTTTGTTTGTACAAAAACTTTTTAACTTAATATAGTCAAAGTTATCTATCTGGTTTTCAATTAAGAGTTCCAGTTCTTCTTTGGACATAAATTTATTCCATCTCCATAGGTCTGAGAGGTAAACTATATTATGTTCCTCTAACTTGTTTACAAAATCACTCTTTATATCCAGATCATGAACCCATTTATATCTTATCTTGGTATGTGGTGTTAGATGTGGGTCAAGCTCTGATTTCTTCCACACTAGTTTCCAGTTTTCCCAGCAGTTTTTGTCAAATAGTGAATACTTATCCCAAAAGCTGGGGTCTTTGGGTTTATCAAAAACCAAATTGCTATAGTTATTGCCTAGTTTGTCTTGTGATTCTATCCTATTCCACTGATCGACTACTCTATTTCTTAGCCAGTACCAAATGGTTTTGATGACCGCTGCTTTATAATATAGTTTTAGATCTGGTACAGCAAGTCCACCAGCCTCAGCCTTTTTTTTCATTAATCCCCTTGAAATTCTTGACCTTTTGTTTTTCCAAATGAACTTTGCTACTATTTTTTCTAGATCTGTAAGATAATTTCTTGGGAGTTTGATTGGTATGGCACTAAATAAGTAAATTAGTTTGGGTAGTATTGTCATTTTTTATATTCGCTCGTCCTACTCATGAGCATTTTAAGTTTTTCCAATTGACTACGTCTGATTTGATTTGTGTGGAAAGTGTTTTGTAATTTAGTTCATATAGTTCCTGACTATCCTTTGGCAGATAAATTCCCAAATATTTTATACTATCAACAGTTATTTTGAATGGAATTTCTTTTTGTATCTCTTGCTGCTGAACTTTATTGGTAATATATAAAAATGCTGATGATTTATGTGGATTTATTTTGTATCCTGCCACTTTGCTAAAGGTGTGAATTGTTTCTAGTAGTTTTTTAGTTGAGTCTCTAGGGTTCTCTAAGTATACCATCATGTCATCTGCAAAGAGTGATAATTTGGTTTCTTCACTACCTACTCTGATTCCTTTTATCTGAAGCTAACATTTCTAATACAATATTAAATAGTAATGGTGACAGTGGGCAGCCTTGTTTCACTCCTGATCTTATTGGGAATGGTTCTAGTTTGACTCCATTACATATGATGCTTGCTGAAGGTTTTAAGTAGATACTACTAATCATTTTAAGGAAAAGCCCATTTATTCCTAAACTCTCCAGTGTTTTTAATAGGAATGGGTGTTGGATTTTATCAAAGGCTTTTTCTGCATCTATGGAGATAATCATATGGTTTTTATTAATTTGGTTATTAATATAATTGATTATGCTAATAGTTTTCCTAATATTGAACCAGCCCTGCATTCCTGGTATAAATCCTACTTGGTCATGATGTATTATCCTGGGGATGACTTTCTGTAATCTTGTTGCTAAAATCTTATTTAAAATTTTTGCATCAATATTCATTAGGGAAATGGGTCTATAGTTTTCTTTCTCAGTTTTCTCCCTACCTGGTTTAGCTATCAGCACCATATCTGTGTCATAGAAGGAATTTGGTAGTACACCTTCTTTCCCTATTTTTTCGAATAGTTTATATAGTACTGGGATTAATTGTTCTTTGAATGTTTGGTAAAATTCACATTAAATCCATCTGGTCCTGGAGATTTTTTCTTAGGGAGTTGATTAATAGCTTGTTCTATTTCTTTTTCTGAAATAGGGCTATTTAAATAATTTATTTCCTCTTCTGTTAATCTGGGCAATCTATATTTTTGTAGATATTCCTCCATTTCATTTACATTATCAAATTTATTGGCATAAAGTTGGGCAAAGAAACTCCTAATTATTACTCTAATTTCCTCTTCATTGGAGGAAAGTTCTCCCTTATCATTTTTGAGACTAATAATTTGATTTTCCTCTTTCCTTTTTCTAATCAAATTAACTAAAGGCTTATCTATTTTGTTGGTTTTTTCATAAAACCAACTCTTACTTTTATTTATTAATTCAATAGTTTTCTTATTTTCAATTTTATTGATCTCCCCTTTAATTTTCCGAATTTCCAATTTGGTATTTAATTGAGGGTTTGTAATTTGGTCTTTTTCTAGCTTTTTTAATTGTAAGCCCAGTTCATTAATCTTCTACTTCTCTGTTTTACGCAAGTAAGCATCTAGAGATATAAAATTACCCCTTATAACCGCTTTAGCCGAGTCCCACAAATTTTGGTATGTTGTCTCATTGTTGTCATTCTCCTGGATGAAATTTTCGATTGTGTCTATAATTTGCTCTTTCACCCATTCGTTCTTCAGGATTAGATTATTTAATTTCCAAATAACTTGTGGCCTATTTTCTCCTGGCCTTATATTACATGTGAGTTTTATTGCATCATGATCTGAGAAGGATGCATTTACTATTTCTGCTTTTCTGCATTGGATTTTGAGGTTTTTATGCCCTAACACATGATCAATTTTTGTATAAGTTCCATGAACCCCTGAGAAAAAAGTATACTCCCTTCTATCACCATTCAATTTCCTCCAGAGATCTATCATACCTAACTTTTCTAGCCTTTTGTTAACCTCCCTAACTTCTTTCTTATTTATTTTGGAATTTGATTTATCTAATTCTGAGAGAGCAAGGTTGAGATCTCCCACTAGTATAGTATTACTGTCTATTTCTCCTTGCATCTCTCTTAACTTCTCCTCTAGGAATTTGGATGCTATACCACTTGGTGCATATATGTTAAGTATTGATACTGCTTCATTGTCTATGGAACCCTTTAGTAAAATGTAGCTTCCTTCCTTATCTCTTTTAATTAGATCTATTTTTGTTTTTACTTGATCCGAGATAAGGATTGCTACCCCTGCCTTTCTTTGTTCACCTGAAGCATAGAAGATTCTGCTCCAGCCCTTTACCTTCACTCTGTATGTATCTCTATGTTTTAGATGTGTTTCTTGTAAACAACATATTGTAGGATTCTGGCTTTTAATCCAGTCTGCTACCCGCTTCCGTTTTATGGGAGAGTTCATCCCGTTCACATTCACAGTTAAAATAACTATATCTGTATTCCCTGCCATCTTATTTACCCAGAGTTATGATTTTCTCTTCCCTTTCCCCTCTCTCCCTTCCCCCCTCCCCAGTACTTTCTCTTGATGAACACCTCCCACCAATAATCCTCCTCCCTTTAGAGTCCCTCCATCCCCTTTATACCTTTTCCCTAATCCTTCTATTAGTTTATCCCTTTCCTTTTCTCCCCTCCCTCCTACCTTCCTACAAGGAGGGTCAGTGCTTTCTTTGAAGCCAAATGTGTCTGATATACTCTCTTAGAGTCCAATCTAATGAGAGTAAGGTTTACACAATACTCATCGCCCTCCCTTCTTCCCCTCAATTATATTAGATCTTCTATGTCTCTTTATGAGATTTTGCCTTATTTTACCTCCTTTATTTTTACTTTATTTTGCCTCCTTTTCCCCCCTCCCCCCTTTTTCTTTTTCAGTATGGTATCCCTTCCACCTCTAATTTCTTTTCCATTATTATGAAAGAAAAATCAAATTATACTGCCATTCTTTAAAGGATACCTATAGTAGGAATAAAGTTCTCAAGAGTTTTCCTTTTTACCTTTTTATGTTTCTCTTGAGTTCTCTATTTGGAGGTCAAATTTTTTGTTCATATCAGGTCTTTTCATTAGAAATAGGTGAAATTCTCCTGTATCATTGAATGACCATCTTCTTCCCTGGAAGATGATGCTCATTCTAGCTGGATAACTTATTCTTGGCTGTAATCCAAGTTCTTTTGCCTTTCGGAATATCTGGTTCCAGGCCCTTCGATCCTTCAATGTGGAAGCTGACAGATCCTGTGTAATTCTAATGACAGTTCCTCGGTATTTGAACTGTTTCTTTCTAGCTGCTTGCAATATCTTTTCCTTGGTGCGATAGTCCTGAAATTTGGCCACGATATTCCTTGGGGTTTTAATTTTGGGGTCTCTTTCTGGAGGTGATCGGTGAATTCTTTCAATGCCAATTTTGCCTTCTGATTCTAAAACATCAGGGCAATTCTCTTTCATGATTTCCTGGAAGATAGCATCCAGTTTTTTTTTTTCATCGTGGCTTTCAGGGAGTCCGATAATCCTTAAATTGTCTCTCCTGGATCTGTTTTCCAAGTCAGTTGTTTTTCCTAGGAGATATTTCATATTTTCTTCTATTTTTTCATTTTTTTGTTTTTGTTTAAATGATTCTTGAAGTCTTATTGAGTCATTTACTTCTATTTGTTCAATTTTAATTTTTAAAGTATTATTTCCTTCAGTTATCTTTTTTAGCTCCTTTTGTAGCTGGCCAGTTGAATTTCTTGATTCAATGCATTCTTTTTCCATTTTGCCAGTTTTATTTTTCAGTGAATTGTTGTCTTTTTCCAATTCACCAATTTTGTTTTTCAGTGAATTGTTGTCTTTTTCCAATTCACCAATTTTGTTTTTCGGTTCACCATTTTTATTTTCCAGTGAATTGGTGATTTTTTTCCAATTCACCAATTTTGTTTTTCAGTGAACTGTTTTCTTTTTCCAATTCACCAGTCCTATTTTCCAGTTTTTGATATTTCTGTTGCCCTGATCTCAATTTATTTCCCCATTCTTCTTCTAGCTCTCTTTTGAGATTCTTAATGCAATCATCCAGGTAAGCCTTCTGAAAGGGAGACCAACTTAGGTCTGCCTTTGTGGCTTCATCTGGGATTGTTTTCATAATGTCAGGATCTGGGGACTGTTCTATTTTTTCTCCATAAAAGCTTTCTATGGTGAGAGCTCTCTTCTGCTTCTTGCTCATGATTTAAAGTTGGGATATTGGTCAAAAGCGGAGAAAACTGAAACAATTTGTATTTGCCCTGGGGCAGTTTGCCGAGTTGACTTCCGGTCTGAGGCTGGTCGGGCTAGATTCCACTAGGACCGCGTTTTCAGCTGTTCTCGATCCACCCCCTTACAAAGGCAGATCTGCCAAAGCACCTGCCCGCAAGCAGAGCAAAGTGGCCAGGTGTCTCCCAGGGGCTTCCTGGGTACCCAAAATTCGCCCCTCTATCGCAGCCCTGACTTCCGCCCCGGCTGGAGTCCGATCGAGACCAGTGGCCGATTTCCCCTGAGGCTAACCTTCTCTGGAGTTCTTTCAAGGTAGATCTTTTATAGAAGTGCGTTGTAGTCCAAATGCTTGGCGGGGCCCTCACTCAGAAACCAGTTGGAAGGCTTACTTTGTCTGGGTTTGAGGGAATGTCCGAGGAGTTCACAGAGAAAGCTGTCCGCAGTTCGCCATCTTGGCTCCGCCCCCCAATGCTATTTAAATTAAAGCATAAATGTAATATTAAGTCAATTTAAAAGGGATACTTTACAGAGGTAGATACTATATTTTTTAAAACTATATATAATTGATTTACATATAAAGGTCAAAAAAAAAGCTCTGGAAATACTCCATATGTCAAAAAATTGGGGAAAGGATTAAATAAATTGAGCTTCATTAACATATTGCATAGTTAAAATCACAAATATTAATACTATAAAAATACTTTGAAGTATTGGAGATAGAAAAAAACAGTGAGAAGGACTATATGAGTGAGTATGTATAAGTGTGTATGTGTTAGTGTATATGTGCATAATTAATTGTAAAGTTATAGTAATAAAAATTCATTTTAAAAAGAGCAAGATATCTAGAATCATAAAGATAACATGAAAAAAAGAATGACAGGGCAATAACTCTTTCAGATTATCAATTATATTATAAAACAATTATTAGTAATATTTGGTCTAAGTTAAGTATAGAAAAATAGATCAGAGAAATGGGTTAGATAAGTAAGAAATATAAACAATTAAATTCCATAATCTAGGGTTCAATAAGCCAGAGAACATAAATTATTTATGCAAAAATTCTGTACTTGACAAGAAATTGCTGAGAAAACTGGAAAAGTTTGGCAGAAAAGAAGATTTAGTTCAACAGCTTATGCCATATGCCACAATATGTTCAGAAATCATATGCAATCTATATATTAAAAATAATACCACAAAAACTTAGAAGAATGTCAGATTAGATACCTTTTGCTAATGTGGTGAGGTGTAGAATTCTTTATCAAATGAGGGATAGATGCAGTCAGAGAAAAATATAGATAATTTCTATTACAATAAATTGAAATACTGTTGCTCAAACTACACTAAATAAAACTAAGATGGAAAGGAAAACTGTTGAATGGGAAGCAAATTTTCACTATCTCCAGTGAGAGATGCATAGGGAATTAGGAAAAATATATAAACTCAAAGTACAGTTCTCAGTGGATAAAGTGTCATAGGATATGAAAAAATTGGTTTTCAAAACAATTCTAAATTATTAACAGCATAAAAATGATTATTCTAAATAGTGGTTTAATAATAAGAGATGTACAAATCCCAACAACTCTGAGGTTTCAACTCACACCCAGAAAATAGACAAAGATGAGAAAAATGGAAATAGTAAATTTTGGAGGAGTCATGAAAGGATAGCCATCATAAGACATTTGATATAACTGTGAATTGACTCAATTATTTTGGAAGGCAATTTGAAATTGTGTGAAGAAAGTGACTAAAATTTCTGTGACCTTTTAAAGAGAAATTTCATCGCTGAGCATGTCCTCTAGGTAGGTCAATGATAAAAATAAAGGTCCCTTACATTCCAAATGTTGGTATTCATTTTTTTTTTGTATTTTCAAAAGACTAAATACAAAGTATATGTCTATTGATTGGAAAAATGACTAAACATATTATGTTATATGGATGTAATGTAATGTTACTGGGAAACAAATAAGGAATATAAATACAAGCAAAAAAGAAACAGCCCCTGTCCTCAAGAAGCTTATATGCCAATGAGGAAAGACAACACATCAAAGGGAGCTGAGAAATTGGGAGGAAAGGAAGAGAAAATGTCATGCAGGGCATGTTTCTGGAGAAGAAGAAACATATTTTTCCTCATAATAGAAATTCTGAGAAGAGCTAATCAGTGAGAGAATGGGTTAGAGTAGGGATATTCCAGAGAGAGGAAGTCACAGAAGCTGAGGCATGATAGAGCCCAGAAAATCAGTGGAAGGAGGAGGTGAATTATAAAGGATTTCTTCTTTAGAGTTTAGAAAAGGAAGATATATATTGGGAGATAATTATATAAAAATATGAAAGATACAAAGAAAAAAATAAAGTTTTATAGATAGGTGAGCCATTATTTTTATGTTTCAAAATCTATGATTTGACCTCATGTATCATCATTTTTATCAATCCTTGATCTCTCTAATTATTAATACTCTCTCTCCCCCTCTCTTCCTCCCTTCTTCCTTCCCTCCCTCCTTCTCTCCCTTTGTCTCTTCCTCCTTCCGTCCCTTCCTCCCTCCCTCCCTCTTTCTCTCCCCCTTCCTCCCTCCCTTCCTCCCTATTTCCCTCCTCATTCTCCCTCCCTCCCCCCCCCCGTCTGTCTCTCTCTGTCTCTCTCTCTTGTCACTCCTTCTCCCTTCTAATTACATTGTCCTATTTTTACTTTATTGTATCTGGTGTACCCCTTCAATAGAATGGAAACTCCTTAAAGGAAAGGGCTATCTAATTTTTAGCCTCATCTCTCCAGCCTTACTGAGTGTGGGGAGATCAGAAGACTAACCAGTAGGTGTGAAATTCACTGACTATGGCAATAAAGAATATTACAAAATGGCCCCCAATCTCCCATTTCTATAATGAAATACAGTAAAAATCAAGCAGATGAAGAATACTTCTGATCCATATTGTGACATTATTACTGGATATCCCATAGAGTCAGCACATGAGTGCTTAGATGAGCACTACAGATGGGTGATGAAGTGGAGAATTATTTCCTACAGGGCAATAAAGACAATATCAACAGGCAAACTTGGTGGGAAATCTGAGAGACCTTTTTATACAGGGATGGAAAAGCAGGTTTCCTGTTAGGAAATTTCACGGTGCTTTTAATGACACTAAACCAGTACTACTTGAAATATTTCCATATTTTTTCTTTTTATCTTTCTGTCTTTATATATATCTACCTACTTATCATTTTTCTGTCATCCATCCATGACAGAATTCATTCTTCAATCAATCCATCTCTCCATAATTTGTCCATTCATAGATCATTTATCAACATATCATCTGTCAATTCATTTAGCTATCAACTATCTGCCTGCCTATATAATTATTTATCCCTTCTATCATCTATCTTTGTTTATTTATTTGCCTAATATGTATATGTTCATCCATTGTTCAATTTATTTATTTATATTTAACTAAAGAAAAATTATTGATACCACTTATTTTTTCTGCCTAAGATGTTTACTGCCTTTTAATTCTCTGGGACTCAGTTTGTTCGTCTGTAAGATGAAGTGTTAGATTAGATAGCTTCTGAAGTCTCTTTCAGCTGTAATTCTATGATCTATAATTGTACAGTTTTATATCAAAACATTCTCCACACCTTCTCAAGACTGAACTCTCCCTTGTGACAAAGAAAAGAATAAAAATATCCAGTGTGATGATTGCATCTGATAATGTATGCAGTACTCCATTACTCTCTCACTGTATTTCCATGCATCTTTGATATGATAGATAATAAATTGAAAATAGAGAAAGATAAAGAAAAATGATAGAGATAGACAGATGGATGGATAGAACATTTATTAAATGCTTAACTGTGTGCCAGGGATTGTGCAAAGTATGGGAGCTACATATACAAGTAAACAGTCAAAGAGCTTACATTCTAAAAGAGGAAAAGAATTTATAAAGAGGAGTTGGAAAGGTTCAGGGAAGCATATATATATATATATATATATATATATATATATATATAAAATCTGGAAAAGAGGTGGAGCAGGACAGAGAATAAATTGAGCTGAGACTGAAATTAGCATGGATGAGGTCCTTCGCAAAATGGTAGCAAGTCATCATATTTTTGCCTTCTTGTCCACCCCCATTATCCAGAATTTTCATCAATAAACCTGTTTTTAATATCAAAACTCTAGCATTGAAGCCATTTGGATGCAAGTCATGGCATACCCCTCTCTTGGAAGAATAAAAATTACAGGTGACCCAAAGGGCAGTGGAGAAATGCAGAGTGAGTGTCAGTAGGTTATAACCCATTACCATATATGTGTTATACGTGAGAAGTTGCACAGAAAGTACCAGAGAGGAATACAAATCAGAAAAGTAAGTGAGCATGTCATGAATAGCGAGGGAGAGGCAGCAGTCTATGTTACATTAGTCTTGAAGGAAGTTATAAAAAGATCAGAGAAAGCCCTCCAACTCACTTGGTGGAATTCTGTATGGAAGATTTTTGGGGGGAGCATGAATAAGAATCCATGAGATAAGAAGCTGTGGGTGAGTTTCAATCCACACTGCTGGAAGCATGCTCATATTTCACATCAATGAGATCATGGATGTTTCAAAGTCCTGAATCTGAATCTTTTCTAGTTGCTACATTCCAAGTTCTCTGGTTTCTTCCAGCTTTAACATTTTATCCTCTATAAATGAACAAGAGCCATGAAAACATAGAAAAGAGCCCAGAGTTTGGATGTTTGGGACCAAAAGCTTTTGATTAGCAGCATTCACGCTAGCTAGTATTTCCAGGGCTTACTACAGTTTCTGGCACATGGTGAACTTTCAATAAATGTTTATTGGCTGACTTTCTGACACAGACATTCTAAACACTATTAGGTGGGGGTAGGGTAATGGTCAAGCAATATTACCCAGGGTTTTCTGTAGCACATCAAAGCACTAAGTTCTCCCAGTGTTGTCACACATATGTTCAAAGGAAAGAATATAGGGTACCTAAGAATATGCTTCATGGGATTCAACTGTTAGTACTTAAGAATGAGAAGTGTCTTGTGTGTGACGGAGAGAGACATCTGTATCCAGAGAGAGGACTGTGGAAATTGAGGGTAGATCACAACATAGTATTTTTACTTTCTTTGTTGTTGCTTGTTTGTGTTTTGTTTTTGTTCTCATTTTTTTTCCTTTTTGGTCTGATTTTTCTTGGACAGCATGATAATTGTGGGAAAATGTATGGAAGAATTGCACATATTTAACATGAATTACTTGCTGTCTATGGGAAGGGGTGGGAAAAAGGGAGGAAGAATAAAATTGCAACACAAGGTTTTTCTTTTTTTTTTTTTGCTTTTTGCTGAGGCAATTGAGGTTAAGTGACTTGCCCAGGGTCACACAGCTAGGGAATGTGTCTGAAACCAGATTTGAACTCAGGTCCTCCTGACTTCAGGACTGGTGCTCTATCTACTACGCCACCTAGCTGCCCCAACACAAGGTTTTTCAAGGATGAATATTAAAAGCTATCTTTGTATATATTTTGGAAATAAAAAGGTATTATTAAAAAAGAGGGAGAGAGAAGTGTCTTGGAACTATGTCATACAAGGATTGCTTAAAAGAACTGGAGAATCTCATTGTAATTTTTGGTCTGTGTATCTTTCTTCATCTTTCTGTGTATTTCTTTCATCTCATTCTCTTTCTCCTTCTCCTTCGTGTTTCTTCCCTTCTCTTTCTCCTTCTCTCTTTTTATTTTCCTCTCTCTACTCCTTCCCCCCATATCTATTTCCCTCCCTTCCTCCCCATACTCCTCTCTCCCCTTTTCCTCTTTGTCTTTTCTCTCCTTTGTCTCCTCTTCTCCCTCATCCTGGCTTCTGCCTTTCCTTCTCTTTGTCTCTCTGTCCCCCTTTCCCTTTATCTCTCCATCTCTATGCCTTTCTCTTCCTCTCTGACTGTCTTCTCTCTCTGTCTTTCTCATCCTGTTTTTTTTTAACACTTTAAGATAAATAAGATAAAAATTTGTTAAACTTTCCTATGAGATAGACTTTATACTAAGCACTAGGATACACATTTAAATATAAGCAAGCAAGATGGTCCCTGGACTTAAGAAACTTATATTGTAATCACAGAAGACAACATATAATGGGGAGCTGCGCGGAAGTGGATGGGTTGTGGAATACATATATTAAATTCCTTTTATGGAATTTTCACATTATAATTTTTATTATGTTCATCTGAGAATGTGGCTTTACTCCACATCAAAATTTAAGCTTCTAAACAAATGAGATTCAGTCTTATTTACCTTTGTATGTTTTTCAGTTCCTACCACAGTATGCCACAGTTCCCTTATTCTTTACTTCTGAATTCTAATTTTTAAATGTAAGTATAAGATTTGTATCAAATTTCATTTTATTTGGTTTAGTTCAGAATTCTGTGTTGAGATATTTTTTGACTTTTGAATCTTTCATTTAGTATCATATCTAACCCATTCAGCTGGACAGCATTTGTAAATTGACAAATGTGTCATTCATGTTTTTACCTGATAAGATATTGATAAAAAAAAAAAAAAAAGTTAAGCAACAAATGGCCTAGAATGGATCCTGAAGGCACTCCACTGGAGACTTTTACTTTGGTTGACAAAATACCATTAAATATTACTCACAAATATGATATATGAGAATGAAGGACATACCTGAAAACGCTTCACATAAATGGCATAATAGTAGAATAAAGAAATGTTTTTTATAATTTTTATGTATTTAAAAGCATTGATAACACTTTTGATATTTCTTGTTGTATCAGAGTAGGAACAGGGCCACTACCTTAGCCCTGCTTTTCTGAAGTTTAAGTTAATGTATGGAGCCAAAACCTTTGTCTATTTGAGTAGTACATGTTTAAATTTATTTGACATAAGATAATAGAAGGTATAATGCTTGTTTTCCTTCTTAGGTTTTTTTTTTTCTTTCTAGATCTGATTGTTCTTGAACAGCAAGATAACTGTATAGATATGTATACACATATTGGATTTATCATATATTTTAACATATTTAACATGTATTAGACTACCTGCCATGTAGGGGAGGGGGTGGGAGGAAGAAGGGAAAAATTTGGAACAGAAAATTTTGCAAAGGTCAATGTAGAAAAATTACTCATATGTTCTGTAAATAAAAAGTTTTAATAAAAAATGAAAGTAAATTGTGTAAGGAAAAAAAAGGAAAAAAAAAAGAAAGTATAATGAATTTGGAATAAAAAAATCAAGATTCATACCCTGACTCTGCCACTTCCTCCGAGTGTGACCTTGGGTCCTCAGTTGTATCATCCAAAAAATGAAAGAATTGGATTCCTAGTTTTTCACAATTCTAAATCAAATAATACTATGGTCAGATGTGCCCAGTTTTCATAAAGGTGATCAATCAAAGAAGAAGGCCAGAAAGTAGAGATTAGTGTGCAAAAGAATAAAGAGAATCTCTAGTAATTGGCATAATGGTTTTAGCAGATGACTGTTGGGGGAAAATAGTTTACCTTACTTTATATGGAAATTTCCAGATGAAAAAGATTTGTGGCTCATTGCTCATTGGACACTCACCAGATTTAGTTTAGCAAGGTTGGATTTATGTCCCCATAGGGACATTTATTTAAATCTCTGCTTCTATCTGGACTTCTGCTTGTTCTACTTGTGGGTTTGTAGGATTTGGAGGTCATCTGGTTCAAATATTTCTTTTTACACATGGGGAAATTGAGGCCGAAACAACAAAGTTTCACTGTAATCTACTATATGTCAAGGACTAGAGATACAATGAAAAATAAAGGAACAAACTCTGCCCTCAAGAAATCTATATTTTATAAAAGGAAACAACACATGAATGTAGATTCCATACAAAATATATATAAAGTAAATGCAATGTAAATTTGGGCTTGGAGAGGAAAATTGATTTGCCTGTGTGAACATAATTAATAGGTAGCAGGGATGAGATTTGCACTCATTTTCTGAATTCCAATCTAGTGCTCTTGTCTTCATTAAAAAATTACACCCAAGAGAAAATGAGCAAGTCCAGTATGGGGCATAAATAAGCAGGACAGTTTTGTTTCTTTGATTCTATAATTTATTCATCAGTGCACACTAAATTGCACTAATATGCAAATTATTTATGAAGCTGTCTGGCTGAAGAATTTCATTCTAAGAAATAGAAGAAAGATTGTCCAAGGAATAAAGATCTCATAATAAAAATCATCCAATCAACAACTGCATCTGTAATCTACAATTTGATCTACACTCTAACATATCTTCTTTTCTCATAATTCTGTATCCTGTAACCTTCTGTCAAATCAGACTGTTAACGATTCACTAGGCACCCTATTCTAATTTGATTTGCACAAGATTTCCTTCATATTTGACATATATCCTGCCCTCATCTCTTCATCCAAAAATCCTTGTTTCCTTTCACAGCTTACTTAAAGTGATCCCTCTTTCATGAAGTCTCTTCTGATGTGGTTAGAGCTCTTCCTCACTTTTCCTACCTCTCACACTTTTTTTGCAAACAATTTATGCTCCCACTTTCCCATGCAAAATAGAATCTCCTTGAGTGGAGGAAATCTTTTTTGGTTTTGTATTTTTGTATCCCCAAGGACTAGCACAGAGTCTGACATAACAGGAATTTAAGCAATGTTTGTTGAGTTGAACTGAATTAAATCCAAGGTCAGGGAAGATCATTTTTGATTAGGGAAGATTGAGTATGAAGTGGTATTTAAAATGAGCCTGGAAGATTGTGGAGAATTCCAACAGATGCAGATGGGAAAGATGGGAGAGTTCCAATCACAGGGAATAAATAGTTTGCAGTGCAGAAGTATAGGTTCTATTTGGAAGAGATCTGATTTGATCTAACTGTGGAGTCCAGAGTATTCCAAAGTGAATTGTAAAAAGATTCACAGAAGCCATATCGCCGACAATTCTGAATGCCAATCTAACATAGCTGACATTCATGTAGAACTTTAAAATTTGCAAAACATTTTATATATTTTATTTGATCCACACAACTATCCTGTGAGGTAGGTGCTATTATCATCCTCATTTTACAAATAAGTTAACTGAATCTGATAAAGGTTAAGTTAGTACCTGAAGTAGAGATGTTAACTCTTTTTAACATTCTGATCCCAAGTCCAATACTTAATAATTAAACCAATTACAAGGGAGCCAATAATGATTTTTTAAGCTGTGAGGATTATAATCAGTGATTTTCATGAGGAAGATTTCTTTGGCAGTGATGAAGGCAGAAGGGAAGCAGTGAGATGGAGAATTGCTAAAGGTCTGAATTATAAGATAATGGTTGTAGGTGTACAGAGGAGGGATAAGAAATGAACCAGAGTAGAATACTTTGCATGGAGGTAGGGGGGAGCCCTCCCATAGTCACTGACATCACACATTGTGGGCAGCTACATTCTCTGCCTATGTATAAGGCCAGCCCCGAAGAGGGGCCAAATGAAAACCCTGGGGCTCTCTCAGCTGTGGCTGATTCTCAAGCCAGCAGGAAAACTGCCAATGCATAATTGACGTATTAGTTACCTTTGTCATATTAGAGCAGAGGCTTTTCACAGGCAGCTATAAGAGTCACTCTTACCAGATCCAATTCCAAAGGTGTAAACATAATAAATTTTTCGATTCCATTAGCACCTACCTATGAATGGCTCCACAATTTCTTTTGAGAGCCAGGACAAAAAAGTATAAGATCTGGATTTCCTGCTGCCTTCTCCCAGCATGTTTCCAACACTGATTATTCTAAAGATTTTTCACTCTTCTGGCAAGCTACATGGAAATAGAAACATTGCATAATTTTATATGTTCAAAGTAAAATAGCTGTTATTAGTTCCATATTGTAGCAGTTTGGGTCACTTTTTACACCCACCCCCTCCTTTTCTTTCCTAAAGTCTCCATCCCAATATAGTCTCCCACTGCCTCTTGTTTATACCATTGTAATAATTGCTCAACTTGTCTTCTAATTTCTTCCTGATTCAATGCATGTTGAAGGTGTTTGTTTTGGGGTAAATCATAGTCTCTACAGACCTGTTCCCTCACTTGTAAAATGAGGAAGTTGAACTAGGTAGTCTTAAACTCATCTCCAGACTGTGCCCAAAGGGCTATAAAACTGTGTAAGCCCTTTGATCCAACAGTACTACTACTAGGTTTATATATCAAAGAGAACCAAAATAAATAAATAAGTAAACAAACGAATGAATGGATGGATAAAAAAACAAACAAATAAATACGAAGGGGGAAGGAGAGAGACTTATTTGTATCAGGATATTTATTTTGTACCAGATATTTATTTTGTCATGGCAAAAATTAGAAATTGAGAGGATGTTCATCAATTAAGGAATGACTAAACAAGTTGTATATGATTGTGACAGAATACTATTGTACTATAAGAAATAATAAGCAAGATGATTTCAGAAAAACCTGGAAGAACTGATTCAGAATGGAGTAGAACCAGGAAAACATTGTAACAACAACATTAATATAATATGATCAACTGTGAATGACTTAGCTAATCTCAGGAATACAATGACACGTAACAATCCTAAAGGATTCATGATTAGAAAATGCTATCTGACTCCAAAAAAGAATTTATGGAGTCTGAATGCAGATTTAAATATACCATTTTTCTTTCTTTTCTTTGTCTTTCTGTTTGCTTTTGTTTGTTATCTTGCTTGTTCATCCTTCTTGCTCTCCCTCCCTTTATTTCTACTTTTCAAATTAAAAAAAATATTAAAAATTGTTTTTACATGTAATTGGGGAAAATAAAAAATATCCAGGTCAGTTACAATTGGAGTATATGATCAATGTCTAGATTAATCTTCATAACATGTAAAATGAGGAAGCTGGATCCTCTGATTTCTATCTCTAGATCTCCAATCTAGAATGTTAGCCCAATTTAGAATGTTGGCCCCTTCCTCAAATATCTTTTGTGATGTTCCCTGTTAGCTAGAAAATCTAACTCCCTCAGCTAACCTCATATTCAAGGCTTTCTATAAATTTTCCTTAATGTAACTTTTCAGTTAATCTCCTACCATTATTAACTATCCCTGACATCTGTTAATCTGTTGTTAAAAATAATTTGATGGGGGCAGCTAGGTGGCACAGTGGATAGACCACCAGCCCTGAAGTCAGGAGGACCCGAGTTCAAATGTGGTCTCAGACACTTAACATTCCCTAGCTGTGAGACCCTGGGTAAGTCACTTAACCTCAATTGCCTCAGCAAAAAATAAAAAAAATAATTTGATATTTCAATGCAATTTATTTTGTTTGTAATCCTATGTATTTTATTTATCCATTTAAATATATTATTCATAGAAGAGGTCCATATAACACTTCATCAGATTTCTAAAAGAAAGTCAAAAGCCTCTCCTTTAGCCGAATTGAAGTACTTCACTATTCTAGGAAAGGGTTGTATAATAAACATGGAAGATCCTCTACACTTATCATTGTGTGATACCTAACCTTCAGGAACAAGCTTGGATATCACATCTTCTCCATGAAGACTTCATTCATCCCCTAGCTAGAATTGTTCTTTCTTTCCTTTGAATTTCCATAGCATTTTGTTGTTACAGTACTTTTGTCACACTTACCATGTTCTATTTTGTTTCATAGTTGTATCATCTATTATGGGCTCACTCCAACTCATATATTGATGGGCCATGTTTTTCCAGAGGCTGACTGACTACTATTTCCCATATGGTTCAAGTAGAAATATTATTCACTATCCCCCATAAGTATGATCCTAAAGGATTATCAGCCAGTTATTTAGAATTTGGAAAGAATGATTTTAATTTAGAAAAAATATTTACTAAGCAGATATAGCAATGATAGTTGTTTTAGAAACATTCCCTGAAACTGAGGGTATACTCTCTCTGTTTGCATAATCAAGATCCCTAGAGACTATAGATTTAATCTTAGAGGAAATATGCAGCCAAAGGATGAACTTGCATAACTTGGTAACAGTGGTCTAATAATTGTCTAAGACTATAAACTGAAGAGAAGGTACCCATACCCATGAAATCATAGATCCAGTTTCCATCCATAATTTATCCCAGTGTCCAATTTAATAATTTTTCATTGTTTAATTAATCCAACTCTGGTATTCTATAAAAGTCAAAATTTCTCAAATTGTCTAATCTAAATCTACAATTTCAACCAGCAGGTATTTATTGATACTTGGTCTTTATGCAGGAAATAAATAAAAGATTCAAATTTATTATTTATTTTTAATATATTTTTTTAATTCAAGCTACAATCATTTCCCCTTCCCATTGATAAGACAAGAAATGTGATATCACATATATATGTTATATATGTGCATATGTTTATGTATGTGTGAAATTATGTGAAATATATTTCCATGTTGCAAAAAATCAAGGGAGAAAAATGATACCTCAATCTGCTCTCAGATTCCATCTTTCTCTGAGGAAAGATAGTAATATTCATTAAGTCCTTCAGAATTATTTTAGATCATTGGATTGATCAGAATAGCTAACTCATTCACAGTTGATCATCCCTACAGTAATTGTTGTTACTATGTACAAGTATATTCTTGCTCTGTTCATTTCACTTTTTATCAGTTCACAAAATTCTTTTCAGTTTTTCTGAAAGATCCTGATCATCACTTCTTATAGCATGATAGTATTCTATCACAATCACATACCAAGACTGGTTTAGCAACTCCCCAGTTGATGAGCATCCTCTTAATTTTCAATTCTTTGCCACCACAAAAAGAATTGCTATAAATATTTTTGTACATATAAATCCCCCCCCCCGTTTTTAATCTATTCAGGATACAAGCTTAGTAGTGTTGTTGGATCAAAGGGTTACCCTCCAAATCATGTATTAATTTTGACCTTATCTTGGTAGATAGTGGGAGAGGTTGACCTATATCTAGTTTTCAGCTTTCACAATAATTTTTGTCAAATAGTGAGTTTTTGCTCCAAAGGCTTAAATCTCTGGGTTTATCAAGTACTAGATTACTGTGGTCATTTACTATTGTGTATTATTTACCTAATCTATTTCATTGATCTACCAATTCTATGATCCTAGGCAAGTCACTTAACCTTGTTTGCTTCAGTTTCTCATGTATAAAATGAGCTAGAGAAAGAAATGGCAATCCATTCCTAGATCTTTGCCAAGAGAACCCCAAATAGGGTTGTGGAGTCAGATATGACTGGAAAATGACTCAACAATAACAACAAATCAGATGCTTTTGATGGCTACTACTTTGTAATACAATTTGAGATCCAGTACTACTAGGCTGCCTTCCTTCATATTATTTTCCATTGATTACCCTGATGTTCTTGATTTTTTTTTCCAGATCAATATTGTTATTTTTGCTAACTCTATGAAATAATTTATGGTAATTTGATTGATATAGTCCTGAAGAAGTTCATTAATTTAGGTAGAATTGTCATTTTTTATTATAATGGCTTGGCCACAACCATCAGAATTAAATAGCTCTTCCCCTTAATGGTTTTGCATTCTCTATGGGGAGACTGTATACATACGCACATGCGCACACATACATGTACATGCTCACACATATGCACATGTGTATACGCACGTGCGTGCATGCATATATCATACAAAGTATGTCTAATTTAATAGGTGTGTATGTTTGTGTCTATATACACATATGTATATGTATGTGCATATACATTCATGTGTTTTACACCCACACATATTATGAAATAAGAGATAAAGGTAAGAGATTAAGGGGGTGGTAAATGAGATTAAAAAATAACAACAAATAAACAGGTCTTGCATCCTTTTCAATTTGGCTCACATAAATTCCCAATTTAACAATGGACAATAATGTATAAAGGAGCTAAGTTAATACTGTATAATATGATAGAATCATTAAATTTTACAGTTTAAAGAAGTCTCAGAAGCCACATGGTACAATCTATGTTTTATCTAGAATTATTGAATATCTCCAACAAACAGTCTGCTCTTCATTTGAAAACATAACTGATTGTAAGAGGTAACTCATTAATTCCCAGGGTATTTTTTAGACTCATGGTGAAAATATCTTTTTGCTTAAAAGTGATATGTAATTTTATAGCAAAAAAAAAAGATGATGAACTTGGAATTAAAATTCCTGTATTCAGGTGATATTGCTGCCACTTGTGACTATGGTCAGATCATTTTTACATTTCAGAAGCTCAGTTTCCTCTTCTCTAAAATGGGAATAAGGTTATTTATGCCTACTAAAGGGTTACTGTAATAATATACAAACCAAGCAATACTAATTACTATCTTTAAAGTACACCCTTTGTGAAAATATTATCAGGGGAAGATAAGTAAAGAGAAGGGAAATCTAGTAGAGAGAAAAGATAAGGGGAAGATAGAGAAACAAAGCAAGGATTGCAATATCGAAGAATATCAATGTTGGAGAAAGCCTTAAAGATTATCCAGTCTGATATACACTCGAACACGAATTCCTGTTACAACTCTGACAAGAGGCTTCCATTTTGGGATTGCTCTAATTGTTAGGACATTTGAAAAACTGGCATTGAACCTAAATTAATCTCTCATTAGTATAATTTCCACATTTTGCTCCTAGTTCTATCCCCTGGTTACAAGAAAATTAAGTCTAGGTTTCAATTCTTCAAATTCTTGAAGGTAAGTATCACTCTAACCCTGCATCTTTGCTTCTTCAGATTATATATCCCCAATTCCTTCAAACTATTATCATACTACAGGATCTTCAATCCCTTCACTATCCCAGTTGCTTTCCTTAGGACCTTTTCCAACTTATACATGTTTTTCCTGAACTAAACACAATATTCTAGATGTATTCTGAACAGGACAGAACACAATGGGAATAGTACCTCCTTGTATCACAATACTATGCTTAACATAATAAAGCTTAAGATGGCATTAGCTCTTTTGAGTGCCATATCAAACCATTCATATTGAGCTAGTGGTCCATTAAAATACCCTAATCTAATAATTTTAATTCCAGAAAAAATGCCATCTAATAATTTGTCTTCCATTTTATATTTATGCCATTGATTTTTTGAATCTAAGTATATCTTTACATTTTCCCCCATTCATAAAAATTTTATTCTCTCAATAGTTTTTGGGAACTCTGACCCTATTATCTACTATATTAGCTAGTCCTTCCTGTTTTATTTGAAAATTTATGAACATGCCATCTTAATTTATTTAAATAAATACATTTTTATTTGTTATCAATAAAAACAACAAACATTAAATTGCACAAGATCAAACACAAACTTTTTGGACATGCCATTGGAGACTTCTTCTAAACTGACATTAAACTATTAATGATTCTTTGAGTCACAGCATTCAATCATTTTTAATAAATCTAATTGAATTATGAAGAAGCATAAATCATTTAGCCCATATCTCTTCATCCTGTCCACAGAAATAGCACAACTTTGTCAAATGGTTTTGTAAAAACCAGGCTATCTATTTAGTATTCTTAATATGTTATATAAAGGCTATATAAATAACACTAGTATTACATATAAATATTAAAAGAGTAGTTGCTATTAATTATGGTCAAAATATATTAGTTACTATTGACACTATTATTTATAACTACTCTTATATTAATGCTATATAAATAGAATATATATACACTATATATTTAAAAATAATACTAGATCTTTAAAAAGCTAACACTTTTAAGATTTGAAAAGCACTTTACAACTATCTAATTTTATCTTCCCAATAACTCTGGTAGGAAGATGCTATTATTCTCATTAATTTACAGATAGAGAAACTGAGGCAGACAGATGATAAATAACTTTCTCAGAGTAATACAGTTATTAACTTTTTGGGAGGGATTTGGACTAAGTTCTTCAAACTCTTAAGTCCAGACCTCTTAGCAATTGCATTATTTAGATGCTGCAAGCATAATGAAAAGATCACTTGACTTGCTGTCAGATCACTTCCTTTACTATGCAATTACTAACTCTGTGACCTTCAGCAAGAGACTTCATTTCTTAGTTTCTTCATCTATAAAAAGCAGACAATAAATGTGAATTTAAATTGGAAACAATAATATTCATCCTACCTATCTCAGAGGGCTAACTAAAAGAATTTAATTTTAGTCTCTATTATGACTTCTGCACTGCCCCATGGTCCCCTCCTTCCCTAGCAGAAGGCCTCCTAATCCCATAACACGAAGACCCAGTGTTGGACTTAGATTTATGAAGGTATAGATTTGAATCCTGACTCCAATCCTATAGGAAATTGATCAAATAATTTAACTTTTTTTATTCTTTGTTCCTCCTCCAAATTTGGGAATTATTGTAACACTTACCTCACAGACATATTGTGAAGAACAATTAGAATGATACAAAAGACTTCAAGGCTGGCATAATGAATAAGAGCTGAATGTACAAATAGCAGAGCCTGAGTTCAAATATGAGCTCAGGCACTTACTGTCTGTATGACTGTGGGCAAATCACTTAATCTCTATCTGCCTCAGTTCTATAAAATTACATATGTATATATATATATGTGATATATCTCATATATAATATATGTAATATATATATAACAATATTTATATATAAACAATATAAAACTATAAAAATGTCTATAAAATAAGTATAATAAGAGCAACTTCTTTATAGGGTTATTAGGAAGATCAAATAAGATTATGCATATCGAACATTTTGCAAACTTTAAAAACTTTAAAATGCTACACAATTTTGTACTATTGTTAAAAAAAAAAGCATTTAAGAACACTATCAAAACGTATGATTTGGGGTGGGTTTTTTTGCAATATAGTTAGGGTTAAGTGACTTCCGGGTTAATAAGTGTTAAGTGTCTGAGGTCAAATTTGAATTCATATCCTCCTGATTCTACAGCTGGTGCTTTATCCACTGTGAATATGTGTTCTTATTATCATCCTTTCCTAATCCATTTTTAGATACTTAATCCTCATCCTAGGAGTCAAGTACCAAGCCTTGTACATAGTTGGAAAATTCCCTCTCCTAGAACTACTTAGTGCACCCTTGATATATTCAGTCTACGGCATGGATTACCCTGGCTGAAATCCTAGCATAGCTCCCTCCCCAGACTGTCTGCAGATGAGGGGCTCATCAGCTAGCATAATTCCTGTCAGAGACTCATTCCTGATCCTAACCCAAGGCCAATTAAATAGTCTTCCTTGCCCAGTGCTGACAATCCACCTTGGATTTCAAATTTGCCCTCATCTCCCACTCACTCACAGGCCAAGGACAAAAAGAGGAAAGTAGAAAGAGAAAGCTTTGGAGAGCTTGCTGAGCTAAAGGCAGGCTACAATTTAAGCATACAGCCTTGTTTAGTCACCTGGGGAGGTGGGAAGTGTGGGAGGATGGGTGAGAAGGTCTGGAAACTGCTGAGGACAGCAGGGCTCACCAGATATAAAAACCCAGACTCGATGTATCTGAATGGAAAGGGACTTAAAGATAATCTTGTAAACCCATATGTGAAAAAGAAAAATGCCTTCCAGAGCATCCTGACGCTTATTCATGCAGGGTATAAATGAGAGGTTCTTAACTTTTTGTGCATCATGGATCCTTTTTTCATCCCTTCCCCCATCAGAATGTTTGTTCCCTCCATTTACAATGGAAGAAAATATTAAATGTCAGAAGTTAATGAAAATAAAGGTGCCATTTTTCTTCAATCCAGGTTCTGAACTCATCATGTTAAGAGCTCATGCTTCAGATATCAGGGATGGGGACTTTATCACTTCCAGAGGCAGTTCATTCCACTTCTGGACAGCTGTAATTGTTAGAAAGATTTTCCTTGTATTAAACCTAAATCTGCTTCTCTGTGCCTTCTGCTCAGGTCCAGCCTCTAGTTCTATCTTGTGGTGCCAAGTAAAATGAGCCTGCTCCCTCTTTCTTGCAGCATCTCTTCCATAGGAAGACTGCTCTCATGTGTGCAGTCTCCCACTTTAACTATCATCTAAAGAAACCACAGTGATGAGGAATGCAGCTCCATTTACCAAAGGTTCCCAAGCTCTTATCAATTTTAATAGAGGGTAAGGGTGGGGAAAGTGCAATTAATACAGCTAGAGGCTAAGATATAGTATTACCTGAAACAAATATATTAAAAGATCAGAGTCTAAAAAGGTCTTTGCTTTCTCTTTTTCCATTTGTACACAAAGATGTTAAGTTTTCTTCTTGGAAGAGAGGCAGAAATTCAGGAAAGAAAAAAAAAGCGAAAGAAAATATTCAGAATAGCTCAGAACTGGATAGTCTATTCTGTAAGTATATTCCCACCACTTGACATATTTCCTGAGAAATTCCCTCTATTTAGAATTTCTACTCTTTGAACTAATTTCAGCCTATTTCCTACCAATCATTAAAGGTGTCACCTTCACTACAAAGCCTTCCCCCATCTATTAGAAGTGATCTCTCCTTTCTTTAATGTTTTAAAAGATTTGTTATTTATCTAAAGAGCTATGAGTGAAGATTTCAATCAAACCTGTCTGATTCTTGACTACTTCCTCCCATAATCCTCCATGAGCAAATTACCAAACAGATTACCAATTCCCAATAGAATGAAAGTTCCTTAAGGGCAGACCATGCATCTTTTATTCCTGAAACTTTTACTGAATAACCAGTCAATCTCCTTTTCAGATCATATATTTTCTGGATACTATCACTTCTTTGAGTCATACCATTATTGCTAACATACTGCTGGAAGCTGGGTGACACAAAGTGCTGGTCCTGGAGTCAGGGAGCTTCATCTTCCTAAATTAAAATCTGGCCTTACCCATTTACTAGCTATATCACCCTGGGCAAATAAATTAAATCCATTTGCCTCAATTTCTTCATCTGTAAAATGAGTGGGAGAAAGAAATGGCAAATCACTCCAATATCTTTGCCAAAAAACACAACCAAACCCAATTGGGGTCATGAAGAGTAGACATAGCTCTACATCACTATTTGTATTACCAATGATTTTGATGTTTTGGAGATTATGGTATTTAATGATTTGTGAATATTTATTATAACAAAGAAAATATTAATCTTAAAGATGTACTTGGTGACCCAGCTAGGAGGCAGAATAAAGAAAATTTTATATGGTATAATATAGTATTGTATAGTATAGTATAGTATAGTATAGTATAGTATAGTATAGTATAGTATAGTATAATAGAGTATAATGTAGTGTAGTGTAGTGTAGTGTAGTGTAGTGTAGTGTAGTATAGCATATAGTATAGAATAAAATAGTATAGTATAATATTGATGTGGGTAGGCATTGTTGGGAATGATGTGAATTTTAGCAGAGTCCATCCAGTTCCCATGGTCAATCTTATCACAAAAAAAGGAGGCCAAATTCCTGGGACTGTTATGTCTGCATGGCTAAAGCATGTTCAATTCACCAAATCAAATAAGGGACCCTTCTTCCTTGAGCAAGATGCATGCAAGTTTGTTTTCTACTAGAACCCTCCTAACTTCTCCCTAATTCTCTAGATACCATCTTTACTTCCTTCTCCCTCTTCCTTTTGATTTTTAAATAGTTTCTTCACTCAAAACCTGCTGCTTAATTATTTTGATTACCCTGTGAGCTTTTTCATATGATGATGCCTTTATATGAGTTTTTCACATTCTGAATAACTCTCCCAGAACCCAGTACTTCATCAGTGTGGTATGGTATGGTATGATACAGTAAATACTATGTGCCAATATTCTGGGGTAATGGTTAAAAAGTCATTATTTGGGTTTTAATATTTAAAAACAAACAAAAACAAATCTCTGCCCTCACATGCTTATATAGTGAAGGTAAAGACTTCACCAGGGGACATAACACTTCAAAGAGAGGGCCTCCCAACAATAAAAATGAGAACTGTGCAAATGTTGTATGTCTATCTACAGAAGATTGAATGACCCAGAGGCTTTAGGGTATTAGATCACCTATGGAAGAATTATAGAAAGGCATGGAGAAGGGAAACACAGCATGAGCTTTTTACTGGTGACAGAACTGCCTTCTCTGGAGATCCAGAGACCTTTGGAAGAAAATGCCTTCTATGGAGCCTAACAATGATCTGTCCATACAATATATGGTCAATAGATATCAGCTAATTCACTAATTTTCCTTTTAGTTCATCAAGTTCTATTCAACCTGATAGAACTGAGAATACTTACTTAGTCATTTTTTTCCCACTCGGGAAATTCTAAACAATCTAACTACAGATGCAAATTCTGTGAGTTTCAAGGAGGATTAACTTGAAGTCTCTGAAATTTTCTCTCCAACAACTAATTTATTTTAATGATACGCTTTGTTTGATACTGCTCTCCCTGAGTGGCAAGCTGGCATGGGAAAAAGCCACCTGCTTTGAGGAACTGCTTCTACTTCTGAGACTGAATTTTTCTCCTTGTGCTGGAAGTTCAAATCACCATGGGACTTCTCACACTAGACGTACCCTCCATCATGTAGCTCCTACCTCTGATTGGCTATTTCCTCCCCGAATTTCCATTTCAAGGAAAATATCCAGGCTGACCACATCTTCCTTCCTCTCCAAGCTGTACCACTGACTCTTCAGGTACCTCTCCTCCTTCAGCTTCCCTTAATGTGTTGTCTTTCCTTATGTGAGCTCTTTGAAGGCAGTATTCCTAACACTTAATAAATGCTCAAGCAGCTACATGGCTCAAAGTGTTTGGCTTGGAGTCAGGAAGACTCATAGCAAGTCATTTAACTCTGTTTACCTCAGTTTCCTCATTTGCAAAATGAACTGGAGAAAGAAATGGCAAATGGCTCAAATATTTTTGTGAAGAAAACTGAAAATGGGGCCATGAAAAATTGGACATAACTGAATAAATAATGTCTTTGACTAGATCTAGAGCTTCCACTTTCTAGCTTTGAAACCTTGAGCAGAGAACTTAACCTTTGTAAGACTGATTCTCTTCATTTATAAAATAATCACAATAATACCTTTCCTGTTTACTTTACAAATTTGTTATGAAGTTCAAAGGAAATAAATTATGTGAAAGGGCTTTGAAGAATTTAAATACCATACTCTCTATACAACTTGATTAAAATGTATTAATTCATTCTTTTAGTTAATTAGTAAGTGCTTCTTATATTAAAGTTCATGGAGCAGTGGATATAAAGTCTACCCTCAAGTAAACTGAGGAAGAGAGGAAAAGTACAATGATTTCTTTATATAGATAAGTAAATACAAAATAAATGCAAAACAAATAGTAGGTAACTTGGGGGAGAAGGGTAGGAAGGTCACTAATTAAAAAAAAGGATGGATTAGATAAAAACTATCTTTTTCTTCTTTCTCATTTCTATCCAATCCTCTTCATCTTCATTCTTCTCATTAAAAAACTCACTACTCAAATTAGATTATTTTTCACCCTGGGCTTATTTAGACAAGAAGTATTAAAATTTTCTTGCTTCCACATCAATAGCATCAAGAATGAATATTCCTAAAGACCCCACAAGGAACACATGCTTATTGATGAGGCCAATGAAAATTATAGAGCTATTCAGGAGTCTACCCACATAGCAAATTGACCTCTAGCGCAAGTAGGACATTACACACTTGGTTTTAGGTATGGATTTTCCCCAAATCTGCCAGGTCAGGCATTGAAAATCATTAGAAAAGGATTCTGGATATTTTAGTCACCCTATTCTTCACCAATCTTTTTTTGGATCCTGAAATTTATTGGGATGGGACAAGAAATCCTTCCTTTTAAAAGCATGTGTGGGGCAGCTAGGTGGCGCAGTGGATAGAGTACCAGCCCTGAAGTCAGGAGGACCCGAGTTCAAATCCGTCTCAGACACTTAACATCCCCTAGCTCTGTGACCCTAGGAAAGTCACTTAACCCCAATTGCCTAAGCAAAAAAGCAAAAAAAAAAAAAAAAAAAAAGCATGTATAATTATGTAATAGGTACTGTGAGAGAGACAGAAAAACAGACAGAAACAGAGACATCTTTCTCAATGTCTAATATACTATTCTAAATGGAGTAGGGCTAAAATAATTGCTGAAATGAATAAATGAGTGAATAAAAAAAATGTAAGAAAAATAGCTTAAGAGCCATAGTGGCAGAGAACAAATAGGAGTCTCTGTAACCTCCTCTAACCTTCCCTCAGACCAACAACATATGAAGCCTCTAGACTGATTTTGAAGCAAAAAAATCCACAATATCTGGAGGAACACACGATTCTAGAAGAAGATACTCTGGAAGAGCTTCAAAACAGGTCTGTTTTAATTGGGCAGGGGGGTGGTCTGCTGAACCCAGACTGCAGCACAGGGAGACCAGGGCAGGGAGCTGGAGCAGGGAGCTGGAACAGGAGTGGGAGCGTTGTGCTTTCCACACACCTGGGAGTCTTCTTCGGGCCTCTTGGACCAATCTGTCCTGATTGTGGGCAGGTGGTTTGGAGGGTCTGCCTTTTGTGGGGGGTAGATTGTGAACCACTGAACCCCCGATGAGCATCAGACCTAGCTGCCATTACACAGCACCCTAGGGTGATCAATCAATCAGCAGGACTGATCAGCACCAGAAATAATTCAATCAGCAGAACTGCCCAGTACCTGAAATAATTCAATCTGCAGAACTGCCCCAGGGTGAACTAAAGCAGAACTGCCCAGCACTTGACATAAATCAATCAGCAGAACTGCCAGTTCCTGAAATAACTCAATCAGCAGAACTGCCCCAGGACAAATTAAAGAAGCTGCCCCACCTTTGCCTTAAACAGACCTCACACCTTTAAAAAAATGAATAAAAAACCAAAAAGAGCTCTCACCATAGACAACTTTTATGGAGAGAGGGAAGAACAGACCTCAAATCCTGAGGCCCCTAAAGGTAAAGCAACTTCAGAAAAAGCCCCAAAGAAAGACATAAACTGGTCTCCATTTCACAAGGCTTTCTTTGAAGATTGCATAAAAAATCTTAAAAGTTAGAAGAAACAGGGGGAAACGAAATGAGATCACTGCAAAATAAAATAGAAAAAATGGAAAAAGAATGCAATGAACAAAAAAATGTAAATGGTCAATTGCAAAAGGAACTAAAAACAGTAACTGAAGAAAATAAGACATTAAAAATTAGAATCGAACAACTGGAAATGAATGACTCATCGAGACTTCAAGATTCAGTCAAACAAAAACAAAAAAAATGAAAAGATAGAGAAAAACATGAAATATCTCCTAGGAAAAACAACTGACCTGGAAAATAGATCTAGGAGAGACAATCTAAGGATTATAGGGCTTCCTGAAAGCCATGATGAAAAAAAGAACCTAGACACTATCTTCCAGGAAATCATAAAAGAAAACTGCCCTGATATTTTAGACCCAGAAGACAAAATACTCCTTGAAACAATCCACCGATCACCTCCTGAAAGAAACCCAAAAATTAAGTCCCCCAGAAATATTGTGGCTAAATTCCAGAACTATCATACCAAGGAAAAGATATTACAAGAAGCCAGAAAGAAACAATTTAAATATCAGGAGACACAATTGGGATCACACAGGACCTAGCAGCTTCTACTTTAAAGGATCGAAGGGCCTGGAATCAGATATTCCGAAAGGCAAAGGAACTTGGATTACAGCCAAGAATAAGTTACCCAGCCAGAATGAGCATTATCTTCCAGGGAAGAAGATGGTCATTCAATGATATAGGAAAATTTCACATATTTCTACTGAAAAGACCAGAACTGAACAAAAAATTTGATCTACAAACACAGAACACAAGAGAAACATAAAAAGGTAACAAGAAAAAAAAAACTCTTGAGAACTATATTTATGTTATAGATACTTATAGAATGAGGGCTGATTTTATGAATCTATTATTACATTATGATTATGATATGGTTACTGTGATTTTATGATTATTATGATATGATAAACTGAAAAAGAAATTATAGGTAGAAAAGGGATAACACTGGAAGAAGAGGAAAAGGAGGTAAAATAAGGGAAATTACATCACATGTAGAGGCAAAGAAAACCTATAATGATTGAGGGGAAAAAAGGGAGGGGAATGAGAATTGGGTTAATCTCCATCTCATCAGATTTGGCTCTGAGGGAATAATAGACATACTTATAAGGAAACAGGAGGGAAAGGGGGGAAAAGGGGTGGGTGGGGCTCTAAGGGGGAAGGATTGTTTGAGGGAAGTGGTTATCAAAAGCAAAATATTAGGAAGGAGGGAAAGGGGATAAGAAAGAGGACAGCATAAGCTAGGGTAAATAAGATGGCAGGAAATACAGAATTAGTTATTTTAACTGTGAATGTGAATGGAATGAACTCTCCCTTAAAGCAGAAGCAGATAGCAGATTGGATTAAAAACCAGAATCCAACAATATGTTGTATACAAGAAACACATCTAAAACATAGAGATACATACAGGGT
Source organism: Myrmecobius fasciatus (assembly GCA_023553655.1). NCBI lineage: Eukaryota > Metazoa > Chordata > Mammalia > Dasyuromorphia > Myrmecobiidae > Myrmecobius > Myrmecobius fasciatus. The sequence goes on from JAJPUD010000892.1 coordinate 405,558, forward strand.
GAAGGTAAAAGGCTGGAGCAGAATCTATTATGCTTCAGTGAACAAAAAAAAAAAAAGCAGGGGTAGCAATCCTGATTTCAGACCAAGTAAAAGCAAAGATAGACTTAAATAAAAGAGACAAAGAAGGAAATTATATCTTCCTAAAGGGTACCATAGAAAATGAAGCAATATCAATACTAAAAATATATGCACCAAGTGGTATAGCATGGAAATTCCTAGAGGAAAAGTTCAGAGAGATGCAAGAAGAAATAGACAGCAAATCTATAATAGTGGGGGATCTCAACCTCCCTCTCCCAGAACTTGATAAATCAAACCACAAAATAAATAAGAAAGAAGTTAAGGAGGTAAACAAAATGTTAGAAAAGTTAGGTATGATAGATCTTTGGAGGAAATGAAATGGAGACAGAAAGGAGTTTACTTTTTTCTCAGCAGTCCATGGAACTTATACAAAAATTGACCATGTGTTAGGACACAAAAACCTCAAAATCAAATGCAGGAAGGCAGAAATAATAAATGTATTTTTTTCAGATCATGACGGAATAAAAATCACATGCAATATAAGGCCAGGAGAAAATAGACCAAAAA